>RXID01012434.1:0-13131 GCA_005019695.1 Trichopus zeylanicus subsp. travancoricus
CTACTGCTACTATTGTTGGTGCTAATTCTACCACTACAACACCTACTACTGCTGCTGCTGCTGCTACTCCAACTACTCTTCCTACTCCTACCCTTGCTCCTACTACTTCTACTACTACGACTACTACTACCACTACCACTACTATTACTACTACTACTACTACTACTACTATTACGAATACTACTACTACAACTACTACTACTACCACCATTACTAGTACTACTACTACCACCACTACTATGGCTACCACTACTACAACTACAATAACTACTACTGCTATAACTACTACTGCTACTACTACTACTACTACTACTACTACTACTACTACTACTATTACTAATACAACAACAGCTACTTCTACTACTGCTACTATAACTAATACTACTACAATTCCTGCTACTACTCCTATTACCACTACTACTACTACAGCAACAACAACAACAGTAGCGACTACTACTATTACCATTACTGATACTGTTGTTGCTACTACAACAACAAACACTACTACTACTACTATTAGTACTGCGACTATTACAACAACAACTACTTCTGCTACTACTACTTGTGCTATGACTACTACTACTACTACTATTACTACTACCACTACTACTCCTAATGCTCCAACCACAACATCCACTATTATGACTACTACTACAACTCCTACTACAACTACAATTATTTTAACTACTATTATTATCACTACTACTGCTACTACTGCTATTAGTACAACTTCAACTACTACTACCGCTTCTACTACTACTATAACAGCTACTGCTCCGAATGCTACTATTACTACTACTACTACGACTACTACTGCTACTACTACTTCTACTACTACTACTACAACAACAATTGCTACCACAAGAAGTGCTACTACTACTACTACTGCTACTTCTGCAATAACTACTATTACTACTGCGACTAGTACTGCTCCTACTTCTACTCCTACTATTACTCCGGCTACTTCTACTGCTATAACTCTTACTACTTCTACTACTGCTATTACTACTGCTGCTCCTACTTCTACTATGACTACCATTACACCTACTACTATAACTACTATGACTATTTCTAATACTACTGTTACGACTGCTACTGCTACTACTACTATCACTACTACTACTACTACTTGTACTGCTACTACTACTAATAATAAAAATATTACCATTTCTACTACAAATACTCCTATGACTACTACAACTATTGCAACAACAATAACAACAACAACAACAACAACCACAACTACTTCTACTACTACTACTACTATTACTACTTGTACAACTTCTACTCAAACTACAACAATAACAACAACTACTACTACTACAACTAATACTACTTCTACTAGTACTACCACTACTACTCGTACTACTACTACTACTGCTACTACTACTACTTCTACTACTACTACCACCACCACTACAACTATAGTTGTTTTTGTTGCTGCTCCTTATACTCTTACTACAACTACTACTATTACTACTACTACTTCTATTGTTACTTCTACTACTACAAGAGCTATTGGTACGACTGCTACTAATAATCCTACTATTACTACTACTTCTATTATCAATACAACTACTTCTATTACTATAACTACTACTATTATTGCTACAACAACAATAACTACTTGTACAACTATGATACTACTAGTACTACTTCTACGATGACTACTTCTACTACTACTACTACTGCTCGTATCACTACTATTACTATTACTACTGCTCCTACAACTGCTACTACTTCTACTACTACTATGATACTACTAGTAGAACTTCTATGACAACTACTTCTACTGCTACTACTACTACCCATAAAATTGCTACTACTATTATTGCAACTACTAATACTTCTACTACTACTACTACTACTACTACTTTTACTAGTGCTACTGCGACTACTACTACCACTCCTCCTGCTACTACTACTACTCCTACTTATACTGCTACTACTACTGCTACTACTACTTCTACTACTACTACTGCTTCTACCACTGCAACTACAACTACTACTACTACTATTCGTCCTACTACTATAATTGCTACGACTATGACTATTAATACTACTACTACAACAACTACTTCTACTCCTACTCCTACTCCAACTACGACCCTTACTACTGCTTCTACTACTACAACTACTATTTATACTACTATTACTATTGTTGCTATTATTACTATTACTACTAATGTTGCTACTACTACTATAACTACTGTTACTGCTACTACTACTACTACAACAACTACTGCTACTACTACTGCAACTGCTACAACTGAACCTATTACTACTGCTACTACTACTGCTACTACTACCGCTACTACTACTACCGCTACTACTACTACTACTACAATTCCTCCTCCTCCTACTACTACTGCGATTACCTCTACTACAACTACTACTAGTACTTTAACTACTACGAATACTAGTACAACTACTACCACTACTACTTCTACAACAACAACAACTACTACTACTACTACTAGTACTACTACTACTACAACTACAACAACTACTACAACTATTATTACTGCTACTACTACTACTACTTCTACAACTTCTATAACAACAACTACTACTACTACTATTGCTGCTACTGCTACTATCACTACTTTCGCTACTGTTACTACTACTACTACACCTATTACTACAAATACTACTTCTACCAATAAAACTACTATTGCTACTACTGCTTCTACTACTACTACTACTTCTACTACTACTACTGCTACTAACACCACTTCTACTGCCACTACTACTACTATTGCTACTCCTACTACTCTTACTACTTCTCATATTACTACTACTATGTCTACTTTTACTGCTACTAATGCTAGTACTTCAATTACTATTCCTATTACTCCTCCTAAAACTACTACTATTCCTACTACTAGTGGTTCTACTACTACTGCTCCTACTACTACCCCTACTCCTACACCCACTCCTATCACTACTACTTATGCTACTACTACTCCTACTACTACTACAACTACTACTATTCTGATTACTACTAATATGACTACTACTACGACAACTTCAACTACTACTATTACTACTATCGCTGCTACTACTTCTTCGACTACTATTACTACTACCAATATTACTAATACTAATCCTACAGCTACTTCACCTAGTACTACCACTACCACTCGTGCTATTGTTCCTACTACGACTACAACTACTACTGCTGCTCCTATGACTACCTGTACTGTTACCCCAACTCCTATTACTACTACTACTTGTACTACTACTACAATAATAACTATTATAATTACTTTTGCTACTTCTACTACTTCTACTACTGCAATAAGTACCACTACTACTACAACTACTACTGTTCTTACTATTACTACGACTACTATAGCTATGACTACTTCTACTGCTGCTACAGCTATGGTTCCTACTAGTACTACTACTACTGCTACTACAACTACAACTTCTATAGCTATTACTATTGCTACTGCTGCTGTTGCTGCAACTCCTACTACTACTACTACTACTCCTACTACTATTACTACTACCACCACTTCTACAACAACTACTACTACTGCTACTACTACTACTACTACTACCACTACTACTACTACTACTATTACTTCCACTACAACTTCTACTACTACTACTACTACTATTACTGTGACTACTCCAACTAGTACTACTATTACTAGAACTACCACAATATCAACTACTACTACTGTTACTGCAACTACCATTTCTACAGCTTTTGCTAATCCTCCTCCCACTACTACTACTACACCAACTACTACTGCTTCTTCCACTACTGCTTCTGCTGCTGCTACTGCTACTACAACTATGACTACTACAACTACAACAACAACAACAACTACTATTACTAATAATAATAATAATATTACCATTTCTGCTACAAATACTGTTATGACTACTACGACTATTGCAACAATAACAACAATAACAATAACTACTATTACTACTACTACCACTACAACTATAGTTGTTTTTGTTGCTGCTCCTTATAGTCTTACTAAAACTACTACTATTACTACTACTACTTCTATTGTTACTACTACTACTACGAGAAGTATTGCTACTACTGCTACTAATAATCCTGCTATTACTACTACTGCTATTATTAGTACAACTACTTCTATTGCTACTATAACTATTACTACAACCACCACTGTTATTGCTACAACAACAACAATTACTAGTACAACTATGACACTATTAATACAACTTCAACGATGACTACTCCTACTGCTACTACTACTACTCGTATCATTACTACTACTATTACTACTGCTTCTACTACTACTACTACTTCTACTACTACTATGATACAACTAGTAGAACTTCTATTAAAACTACTCGTACTACTACTCCTACTACTCGTCAACTGCTACTACTATTGTTGCTACTACTACTACTTCTACTACTGCTACTACTTCTTCTTCTTTTACTAGTGCTACTGCTACTACCACTACCACCCCTCCTGCTACTACTGTTACTCCTACTTATACTGCTACTACTACTGCTACTACTACTACTCCTACTTATACTGCCACTACTACTGCTACTACTACTTCTACTATTGCAACTACAACAACTACTACTTCTACTACTCGTCCTACTACTACAACTACTATGACTATGATTGCTACTACTACTACGACAACTACTCCTACTCCTACTCCTACTCCAACTATAACCCATACTACTACTTCTAATACTACAACTACTACTTATACTGCTACTACTATTATTGCTATTATTACTACTACTACTAGCACTACTACTATTACCACTAATATTGCTACTACTAGTACAACTATTGTTACTGCTACTACTACTACTACTACTACAATTACTGCTACTAGTACTACTACTGTTACTACTACTGCAACTGCTACTACGAAACCTATTACTACTACTACTACTACTGTTACTACAAGTACCGCTACTACTACTACTACTACTACTACTACTACTACTACTACAATTACTGCTACTAGTACTACTACTGTTACTACTACTGCAACTGCTACTACGAAACCTATTACTACTACTACTACTACTGTTACTACAAGTACCGCTACTACGACTACTACTACTACCACTACTACCACGACTACTTCTACTAACACTACTACTACTACTACTACTACTACTACTACTACTACTACTACTACTACTACTACTACTACTACTACTACTACTACTACTACTACTACTACTACTACTACTACTACTACTACTACTACTACTACTACTACTACTAACTAACTACTACTACTACTACTACTAACTAACTACTACTACTACTACTACTACTACTACTACTACTACTAACTACCACTACAACGACCCACACCACCATACGACACTTCTACTACATCTACAACAACAACAACTACTACTACTACTACTGTTGTTTCTGCTACTATTACAACTTTTGCTACTATTACTACTACTACTACACCTATTACTACAAATACTGCTACTACCATAACAACTACTATTGTTACTACTACTTCTACTACTCTTACTACTTCTACTACTACTACTACTGCTACTAACACCACTTCTACTACCACTACTACAACTACTACTCCTACTACTATTACTTCTTCTCGTATTACTACTACAACTTCTACTTTTACTACAACTAATGCTAGTTCTTGAATTACTACTCCTATTACTCCTCCTGCTACAACTACTACTATTCCTATTACTACTAGTTCTACTACTACTGCTCCTATTACTACCCCTATTCCTACACCCACCCTACACCCACTCCTATCACTACTACTTATGCTACTACTACTCCTACTACTACAACTATTACTATGTCGATTACTACTAATATGACTACTACTACTACAACTTCAACTACTACTATTACTACTACCATTGTTACTACTTCTTCAGCTACTATTACTACTATCAATATTACTAATACTAATCCTACAACTACTTCTGCTAGTACTACCACTACTACAACTACTACTACCACTACAACAAGTCCTACTATTCCTGCTACTACTACAACTACAACTACTAATAATTCTACTACTACTGCTAGGACGGCTCCTGTTGCTCCTACTACCACTATTGCAACTATTGGTACTACTACTGGTACTACTTTTTCTACTGCTATGGCTACTATTGCAACTACTACCGCTACTACTGCTACTGCTACTACTATTACAACTAGTACCGCTATTATCGCGACTACTACTATTGCCACTACTACTACTTCTATTGCTACGACAACTGCTACTACTATTGCTTCTATTACTAGTACAACAACTACTACAACTACTATTACTACGACTACTGCTACTATTGTTCTGGCTACTACTACACTACTACCACTACTACAACAACAACAACTACTACTACTGTTGTTGCTGCTGTTCCTACTACTTCTCCTACTATAACTACTTCTGCTACTACCACTGCTGTTGCTACTATTGCTGCTGCTCCTACTACTTCTCCTCCTACAACTACTATCACTCCTCCTACTACTACTACTACAACTACTACTGCTGCTGCTGCTGCTGCTGCTACTACTACTACTACTACTACTACTACTACTCCTGCGACTACTACTACTACTGCTGCTTCTACTACTAATACTACTACTACTACTAGTACTACTACTACTACTTCTACTGCTACTACTATTACTTCTACTACTACTACTGCCGCTGCTACTACACAATAATTACAACTACTACAACTAGTACTAATATAACTCCCAAAACTACTATTGTTACTAGTACTAGTGCTCCTAATACTATTCAAACTACAGATGCTACTGCTGCAGCTCCTATTACTACTACTACTACTACAACTACTAGTGTTCCTACTCCTACTCCTATAACTGCTACTACTACTACTCCTATTGCTCCTACAACAACAACGACGACTACCCCTCATGCTCCAATGCCTACTACTACTAATACTCCTCCAACTACTATGACCCATACTCCAACTACTCAATATGCCTACTACAGCTCCTACTCTAACTACTACTATGCCTACTATGACTCCTACACCAAGCCATACTACTACCACTACTACTACTTCCACAACTACTAGTACAACAATAATAACAATAATAACAATAACTACTACTACTACCACCACCACCACGACTACTACGACTACTACTACTACAACTGCTACTACTACTTCTACTACTAATACTACGACTACTAAAACTACTACTACTACTACTACTGCTATTATGGTAGTACTACTCCTAATACTTCTCCTCCATACACTCCTACTACTTCTACTATGCTTGCAGCTCCAACTATTACTGCTACTACTATTACTCCTACTAAGCCTGCTACTTCGACTACTACAAGTATTACTACTGCTACTGCTACTACTACTACAACTACTTATGCTACTACTACTCTTACTACCACTACTACTACTGCAACAACAACAATAACAACTACTACTATTACTACTACTGTAGCTACTGCTGCTGCAATTACTACTACTGCTACTACTACTACTACTACTACTACTATTACTATTCCAACTCCAACTCCTACCAATACTCCAACTGCTGCAACTCCTACTACAACTACAACTACTATAGCTCCTACTACGACTGCTGCTACTACTACAATAGCTACTACTACAACCGCTACTAATACTACTATTATTATTGTTACTTCTAATACTACTACTACTATTACTGCTACTGCTACTGCTACTACTACTGCTACTATTGCATCTGTTGATGTTGCTATAATGACTAGTATGAGAACTACTTCTACAACTCCTACTCCAACCCCTACTACTACTACTACTACTACTACTACTACTACTACTGGTACCACTACTACTACTCTCACTACTCCAACTACTATGACTCCTACAACTACTACTCTTACTCCTACTCCCACTCCCACTATTGCTACAATGACTCCTACTACCACTAATACTACTACTACGACAATAAAAGCAACAACAAATACTACTCCTCGTACTTCTACTCTTGCTGCTACTACTGCTACTCCTACTCCTACTCCTACTACAACTAGTACTACTACTACTAATACAGCTATTATTACTACTACAACTACTACTATTACAACTACTTCTTCTACTACTGCTACTACTACTACTACTTCTATTACAATTGCAACAAGTGCTACAACTACTATTAAAACTACTACTACAACTACTGCTGCTATTACCTCCTATTGCTACAATTACAAAACACAACAACAACAACTACTACACTACTACTACTACTACTACAATAAGAACAACTACTACTACTACAACCTCTACTACTAAAACTACTACTGCAACAACTACTGGTAATAATAATAATAATCATAATCATAATACTCCTACTAATACTATTACCACTACTTCTACTACTACTATTACTACTATGACCACTGCTACACTACTACTACGACTACTATGACCACTACTACTACTGCTGCTGCTGCTGCTAATAATAATAATAATCATAATCATAATACTCTTACTAATACTATTACCACTACTTCTACTACTACTATTACTACTATGACCACTGCTACACTACAACTACGACTACTATGACCACTACTACAATAACAACAACTACTACTACTATTATGACCACTACTATAGCTTCTACCACTACCACAAATAGTACAACTTCAATGACTACTAATACTTCTACTACTACTACCACTAC
The DNA here is from genome assembly GCA_005019695.1 of Trichopus zeylanicus subsp. travancoricus. NCBI lineage: Eukaryota > Viridiplantae > Streptophyta > Magnoliopsida > Dioscoreales > Dioscoreaceae > Trichopus > Trichopus zeylanicus. The sequence continues at coordinate 8,693 of RXID01012434.1, forward strand.
TGCTATTACAGTTACTACTACTGCTCTACTACTACACTACCACTACAGCTACTTCTACAAGTACCACTACTACTCCTACAACTATAATTATTACTACTAACAATACTACTATTGCTACACCAAATAGTAATACTACTACTCCAACTGCTAGTACTATATATCCTTATTCTTCTTCTACTACTACTACTATTCCTACTATTTCTACTTCAACTCTTCCAGCACTACTACTACTCCTACTACTATTACTACTACCGAAACTAGTACTGCCATAACTTCTACTACTACTACTATTACTACTAGTACTACTAATACTACTCCACCAACTACTACTACTACTACTACTACTACTATTACTACTACCTCTAATACTACTACTATTACTACAACTATTACTACTACTACTGCTACTGTTACTGCTAGTAGTACCACTACTGCTACTACCACAACTACTACTACAACAACTATTACTACTGCAGCTGCTCCTATTGCACATCCTCCTCATACTTCTCCTCCTCCTCCTCCTCCTCCTCCCCCTACTGCTACTACCTCTGCTACTGCTACTACAACTAATACCACTACTACATCTGCTACTACTTCTACTACTACAAGTACTAGAGCTCCTACTACTGCAGTTGCCACTATATTTACTGCTACTTCTTCAACTACCACCACCACTACTACTATTATTATTGTTACTACTAATACTACAACTACTCCAATTACTACTAATACTACCACAACCACTACCCCTACTACTGCGACTATGACTACTGCATTTGTTGTAGTTGCTACAACTACTACTAGTACTATCGCCACACCAACTACTATGACTCCTACAACTACTCCTACTCCTACCATAGCTACTACTACTACTACTAATACTACTACTACTACAACTACTACTGCTACTACTACTACTACTACTACTACTACTACTACTACTCCTGCCCTTATTACTACTATTGCTACTCCTACTCCTACCCTTACTACTATGACTTCATCTACTAGTACAACTACTATGACTACTACTACTACTACTAATACAACAACTAGTACTACTACAACTACTTCTATTACCACTACAATTGCTGCTTCTACTATGACTAATTCAGTTACTACTACAACTAGAGCTAATACTACAATTACAACTACTACTACAGCTAATACAACTATTACTTCTACTACTACTACTGCTGCTACAGTTGCAACTACTATTACTACTACAACCTTTACTACTACTTCCACTATTACTACTACTAATACTCGTACTCATACTACTACTGCTGCTATTGCTGCTGCTACTTCTGCAACATCTAATACTATTATTTCTACAACTCCTACTACTGCTACTGCTACTAATCCTACTACTACTATTGCTACAACTACTACTATAGCAACAGCTGCTACTACTGCTAATGCTGCTACAATTTATACTTCTACTACTACTAATCAAGTACTGTTGCCACTATGGTTCCTACTACTACGACCACCACTTTTACTACTACTGCTAATTCTACTACTACTACTTCTACTGCTATTTCTTTCACTACTGCTTCTTCTGCTGTTACTACTGCTACTACTGTTGCTACTACTACAACTTCTACTACTACTTTTCCTACTACTACTACAGCTACTACTACTGCTGCTATCGCTACTACAACTACTATTTTTACCACTGCGGCTACCACCACCACCGCTACTACTACTACTACTACTACTACTACTACAACTACTACTATTACTATAGCTTGTACTACTACTCATACTTCTACTACTATTACTACCATTGCTGCTGCAACTATTGTTGCTGCTACTACTACCACTACGCCTACTATTATTACTACTACTACTACTACAACTTCTAAGGCTTCTTCTACTATGGCAATGGCACTACTACTATTACTTATACTAGTACAACTACTACTACTACCGCTACCACTTCTGCTTCTACAACTATGACTACTAGTTCTACTACTACTGCTACTACTACTACTATTGTTGTGACTTTTGTTACTACTCATTCAATTACTACTACTACTGGTACTACAACTACTACTACAACTGCTCTTACTAGTACTTCTGGAACTACTACTACTACTATTACTACCACCACCACCACCACCACCACCACCACCAATACTGCAACTATTACTACAACTATTATAGCTATTACTACTACTACTACTATAGCTACTGCTACTACTCCTACCGCTTCTCCTACTACTTCTGCAACTACTACCTTAACTACTACTGGTACTACTTCTACTACTACTTATACTACTACTGCAACTACTACTTCTGCAATTGCTACTATTTCTACTACTATTGATACTACAGCTACTACTGTCACACTACTTCTACTACTGCTACTAGTACTGCAACTGTTGTTGCTACTACTACAACATCTACTACTAGTTGCAATACTACGACAACAGCTGCTACTACTGCAATAACTACTACTAGTACTACTACTGCTACTACTGCTACTATGATTCCTCCTCCTACTACTACTATAACTTTTACCGCTACTATATCTATTACTACTACAACTACTTATACTACAGTTACAACTACTACTGCTGCGACTACTGCTACAGCTACTACTATTGCCTCAACTATGGCTGCTACTACTACTACACTACTACTACTACTACTACTATTACTACTACTACTTCTACTACTGCTGCAACCACTGCCACTACTACTACATCTGCTACCACTACTTCTATTACTAATACTACTAGTACTACTTCTACTTCTTTAACGACTATTACTACTACTACCACTACTACTACTACTACTACTACTACTATTATTACTGCTACTAATGCTACTACTACTACTCTTATTACTGCTACTACTTCTACCACTACTACTACTACTACAAGTACTATAACTACTTCTGCAACTACTACTATAGCCACCATAGCTACTATTAACACTACTAATACTACTACGATAATGACTATTACTAACACTACTTCTACTACTAATGCTACTGCTACTACTTCTGCTACTGCTTCTACTACCATTGCGATTGCTATTCCTTCTACTACAACCACTACTGAATTAATAGCTACTATTACTACTACTACCACTACTACTATTACTACTACTACTGTTATTATTACAACTACTACTATGCCTACTTCGACTACTGCAATTGGTACTCCTAGTACCACACATACTCATATTTGTAGCGCTACTACTACTTCTACTCCTACGACTACTACTACTCTAACTCATACTATTACTCCAACTACAACTCCTACTACTACTACTATGACTACTATAGCCACTACTACTATTTCTGCTACTAGTAGTACTATTACCTGTATAATTACTACCCCTGCTATTACTACTACTACTACTTCTACTACTATTAAATCTCTTACTAGTATAATTACTACCACTACTATTGCCACTACAACTATTACTACTCCCATTATTACTATAACTACTACTATTACTCCTACTCTAGAAACTGCTCCTACAACTACTAGTCTGACTCATACTACTACTACTGCTACTTTGACTCCTACTAGTACTACTACTACTACTACCACTACTACTACTACTACGGCTATAGCAACTACAACTATTATTGTTGTTGTTGCTTATGCGATAGATATTTCTACTACTAATAATAATTCTACTACAACTACTGCTGCTACTAACTCTATTACAACAACTACTACTAATACTACTCCTCCCACTCAACTTCTACTACTACTACTATAACTACTCCTACTACAACTTCTATAACAACTTCTACTACTACTACACTTCCTCCAAGTCCTACTGCTACTTCTAATCCAACTACTAACACTAATAATCCTGTAACTACTACACCTACCACTACTAATCCTACTCCTACTCCTACTCGTATTGCTCCTCCTCCTCCTCCAACTACTACAACTGCTGCTGCTACTATAGCTACTACTACTGCTACCGCCACTGCTACTCCTACTACTACTGCTACTACTACTACTACTACTACTACTACTACTACTACTACTACTACTACTACTACCATTCCTACTACCTACTACAAATTTCTCCTCCAACTACTACTGTTGTTGCTGCTATTACACCTACTACCACTGCTACTACCGCAGCTACTCCTACAACTACTACTGCTACTACTGCTACTACTACTACTACTACTACTACTACTACTATTATAGTAGTAGAAGTAGTAGCAGTAGTAGTAGCAGTAGCAATGGTTATAGTAGTAGTACTTGTAGTAGTAGTAGTTGTTGTTGTGGTACTAGTAGTAGTAGAAGTAGTAGTTGTTGTTATGGTATTAGTAGCCGTAGAAGTAGTAGTTGTTGTAGTAGTAGGAGTTGATATTGTAGTTGTAGTCAAAGTAGTAGTAGTAGTTATTGTCACAGAAGGAGTAGGAGTTGGTGTAGGTGTACTAGTAGTAGTAGTAGTAG
>RXID01012435.1:0-18521 GCA_005019695.1 Trichopus zeylanicus subsp. travancoricus
CAGCAGCCAGCAGCCGCAGGCTTGTCGTTGTAGAAGGTCGAAGTAGCAGTTGTTCTAGTGGTTGCCCATTAGTTAGCAGTAGTAGTTGTAGCTAGTAAGTCTAGTTAGTACTATTTGTCTGTCCGTAGTGGTCGTAATAGTAGTAGTTATAGTCATAGTAGTAGTTGTTGTAAAAGTTGGTTTTGGAGCAGGAGTAGTCATAGTTGTATAGTAGTAGTAGTAGTAGTAGTTGGCATAGTAGTAGGAGTTGCAGTAGGAGTAGTAGTAGTAATACTAAAAGTAGCGGTAGTAGTAGTAATAGTAAAAGTTGTAGTAGTTTTAGGAGTAGTAGTTGTTATTGTAGTAGCAGCAGCAGCAGTAGTAGTTGTAATAGCAGCAGCTATGGTAATAGTAATAGCTATAGTAGTTGTCATACTAGTAGCAGTAGTGGTAGTAGTTGTTGTATTGGCAGTAGTAGTAGTAGCAGCAGCAGTAATATGAGTAGTAGCAGAAATAGCACCAGTAGGAGTAGTAGCAATAGTTGTTGTAGTAGTAGTGGTAGTAGTAGTAGTAGTAGCATCAACAACAGCAATTGCAGTAGCACCATTAGTTGTAGTCGCAATTTTAGTTTGAGTAGTTGTAGTAGTAGTAGTAGAAGTAGTGGCAGCATAAGTAGAAGCAGTAGTAGTGGTAATAGTAGTAGTCATAGTAGTAGCAAAAGTAGTAGTAGTAGTAGTGGTAGTTTTAAAAGTCATAGCCGTGGTGGTATTAGTAGTAGCAAGTTATAATAGCAGTTATTGCATTTGTAGCAACAATAGCTATAGTAGTACTACTACTACTCGTAGCGGAAGTAGCAATAGTAGTGGTACTAATAATAATAATAGCAGCAGCAGCAGTAGTGTAGCAGTAGTAGTAGTTGTGGCAGTAGTAGCAGCATCAGTAATAGCAATCATCTAGTAGTAGTAGTGGCAGCAGTGGCAGCATCAGTAATAGCAGTCATGGTAGTAGTAGTAGTAGCTGTTGTAGTAGTAGTAGCTGTTGTTGTTGTAGTAGTAGTAGTAGCAGCAGCAATAGTAGCTATTGCAGCAGTGGTAGCAATAGTAGTAGTAGTATTAGTAGTATTAGCAACAGTAGTAGTAGTAATTATTGTTGTAGGAGTAGTTATAGTAGCAGTTGTCATAGCAGTACTAGCAGCATTATTTGTAGTAATAGTGGTGGAAGCGTTAGCAAAGGTAGTAGTAGTAATTGTAGTAGTAGTAGTTGTTATAGAAGTTAATGCAACAGCAGTTGTAGATATAGTCGAAGTAGTAGCGGTAATAGTAGTAGTAGTAGTAACAGTAGTAGTAGTAGCAGTAGTAGTGGTACGAGTAGTGCTAGTTGTTGTAGAAGGGTGGCACTAGTAGTAGTAGTAGTAATAGCAGCAGCAGTAGTAGTAGTAGTTATTGTAATAGACGTAGTACTAGCAGTAGTAGTAGTAGTTGTTGTAATAGACATAGTACTAGCAATAGTAGTAATAGTCCAAAAAGTATTAGTAGTAGCAGTAGGAATAATAGTAGTGGCAGTAGTAGCAAAAGTGATAGGAGTAGGAGTACTAGCAGTAGTAGCAGTAGCAAAAGTTGTAGTCATTGTAGTAGTAAAAGTAGTAGTAGCAGTGGCAATAGTTGTGGCAGATGTAGTAGTAGCAGTAGTTGTAGTAGTAGTAGAGGTAGTAGTAGTAGTAGTTGTTGTTGTTGTTATAGGAGAACTAGTAGTAGAAGTATTAGTAGAAGTAGCATTCGTTATTGTAGTAGTAGTACTAGTAGAAGTAATAGATTTATTTTTGTAGTAGTAGCAGTAGTACTGGAGGTAGAAGTAATGGAAGTAATTGAAGCCGTAGTAGCTGTGGTAGGTGTCGTAGTAGCAGTCGTAGTAGTTGTAGCAGTAGTTGCAGAAGTAGTAGTTGTAATAATGCCAGTAGAAGTAGTAGTGGTGGTGGTGGTTGTAGTGGTAATACGTGTACTAATAATACTAGTAGTAACAGAAGTATTATTAGTTATAGTATCAATTTTAGTATTAGCAATATTAGTAGCAGTGGTTACAGTATTTGCAGAAGTAGTAGTCTTAGCAATAGTAGTAGTGGTATGAGCTGTAGTATTAGTAGTAGGAGTAGCATCAGTAGTAGCGGTGTTAGTAGTAGCATTAGAGCAGCAGTAGCAGTAGTAGTAGTTATAATATCAGCGGTAGTAGTAGTAGTAGCAGTAGTGGGAGCAATAGTTGCAGCAACTATAGTAGTAGTAGTAGTAGTAGTAGCAGGGGCTGGATTAGGACTAGTTGTTGTAGTACTACTAGTTGGAGTATTTGTAGTGGCAATAGTAGTTATAGTAGTTGTAGTGGTAGTAGCAGTAGTAGTTGAAGTAGTAGTAGTAGAAGTAGTATTAGGTGTGGTAGTTGAAGCAGAAGTTGGAGTTGGGGTAGTAGTAGTTGTGGTTGTAATAGTAGCAGTAGTGGTTGTGGTAGTAGTCTTAGTACTAGTATGAGTAGTGGAAGTAGTAATTGGCATAGTAGTAGAAATAGCATTAGTAGCAGTACTAGCAGTAGTTGTTGTTATTGTTGTTATTGTTGTTGTAGTAGTAGTTGTTATTGTTGTAGTAGAAGTAGTCATTGGAGTATGGGTAGTTGTAGTAGTAGGAGTGGTAGAAGTAGTAGTAATTGTAGTAGTAGTAGTAGTAGTAGAAATAGCAGTAGTAGTAGTTGTCATAGCAGTAGTAGAAGTAGTAGCACTAGTAGTCGTAGTAGTAGCAGCAACGGCAACAATAGAAGAAGTAGGTGTAGTTGTTGTAGTATTACAAGTAGTGGTAGTAGTAGTAGTTGTTCTTGTTCTAGTAGTAAAAGCAGTAGTAGCAGCAACAGCAGCAGTAGTAGTATAACAAGTAGTGGTAATAGTAGTAGCAGTAGTAGTTGTAGTAGTAGAAGAAGCAGTAACAATAGTAGAACTAGTAAGTGTAATTGTAGTTGTTTTAGTAGGAGAAGTAGTAGGAGTAGTAGGAGTAGCAACAATAGAAATAGTAGTAGTAGTGGTGGTGGGGCTGGCGGCGGCGGTAGTAGTAGTGCAATAGTAGCCACGGCAGTAGTAGAAGTAGTTGTAATAATAGTAGAAGTTGCAACTATAATATCACCAGCAACTGTAATAGTAGTGTTAGTAATAGTACTAATAGTAGGAGTGGTAGTAGTAGTAGTAGTTGAAGTATAAGGAGTAGTAGTCGGAGTAGGTGTGGCAATAGTAGTAGTAGAAGTAGTAGTACTAGTGGTAGTAGTTGTCGGAGTAGTAGTAGTAGTGTTAGTATTAGTAGTATTAGTACCATAAATAGTAGTTATAGCAGAAATAGTAGTAGTATTTGTAGTAGTACTTGTAGTAGCAGTAGTTGATGGACTAGTAGCAGCAGCAGTTGTCCTATAAGTTGAAGTAGAAGTACTAGTAGCCGTAGTTGTTGTTGTTGTTGCAGTAATAGTTGCACTAGTAGTTGTAATAGTAGTAGTAGCAGCAGTAGTAATAGTAGTAGTAGTAACAGTACTAGTAGTGGTGGTAGTAGTTGTAGTAGTAATAGTAGTAGTAGTGGTAGTAGCAGTGGTTTATTAGCAGTAGTAGAAGTAGGAGTTGAAGTAGGAGTAGTAGTAGGCATAGTACTAGTTGGAGTAGTAGTAGCAGTGGGAGTTGGAGTAGGACTAGTTGTAGCAGTAGTAGGAGTAAGAGTAAGAATAGTAATAGTCGTAGAAGAAGTTTTTGTTGTTATTGTTGTGGTAGTTGTAGTAGTCGTAGGCGGAAGAGTGTTAGTAGGAATAGGAGTTGGCGTATCAAAAGTTGTAGGATTTGGGGTAATAGTAGTAGTAGGAGGAGGAGTACTAATAGTAGCAGAAGTAGGAGTAGTAGTAGTAGTAGTAGTAGTAGTAGTAGTAGTAGTAGTAGTAGTAGTAGTAGTAGTAGTAGTAGTAGTAGTAGTTGTTGTTGTAGTAGTTGTTGTTGTTGTTGTTGTTGTTGTCATTTTAGTTGTAGTACTATCAATAGTAGTAGTTGTAGTGGTAGTACTAGTCATCATAGTAGTAGAAGTAGAAGTAGTAGTTGTAGAAGTAGCCATAGCATCACCTAAAGTAGTACCCGTAGTAGTTGTAGCAGTATTAGTTGCAGTAGTAATAGCATTTGTATTAGTGGTCATAGTAGTAGGAGTCAAAGTTGGAGTTGGAGTTAGAGTAGGAGTTGTAGTTGTTGTAGTACTCTAGTAGGAGTTGTGGTTGTAGAAGTTATAGGTGTGGGAGTAGCAGTAGTAGTAGTTGTTGTTGTTATTGTTGTTGTTGTTGTAGATATAGTAGTGGTAGTACTACTAGTAGTAGTAGCAGTAGCAGCAAAAGTAGTTGTAATAGTAGTAGCAGTTGTTGTAGCAGCCGCAGTTGCATTAGTAGTCCTAACAGTAGTAGTAGTAGTAGTAGTAGTAGTCAAAGTGATAGTAGTAGTAGTAGTAGCAATACTAGCAGTTGTAGCAGTACTTGTAATAGTAGTAGCAGTACAATTAGTTGCAGCAGTAGTTGTATTAGTACGAGTAGCGACAGCATTAGTAGTAGGTGTAGCAGTTGTAGTATTAGTAGTAGTTTTTGTAGTAGGAATAGCAATAGCTGTAGGAGCATTAGTTGTAGTAGTAGTAGCTATAGTAGTTGTAGTAGTCATAATACTATTATTATTAGTAGTAGTAGTAGTAGTAGTAGTAGTACTAGTAGAAGAGTAGTAGTAGTACTAGTAGTATTAGTAGTAGTAGTAGTTGTTGTTGTTGTAGTAGTAATAGTACTTCGTGTGGTAGGAGCAGTAGCAGTTGGAGTAGAAGTAGTTGTAGTAGTAGTAGTAGGAGTAGTAGTAGTAGTATTAGTAGGAGTTGTAGTAGGAGTAGTGGTAGGAGTTTTAGTTGTTGGAGTAGTGGTCGTAGTAGCAGTAGTTGTTGTTGTTGTTGTTGTAGTTGTCGTAGTTGTAATAGGAGTAGTCGCATTAGCAGTAGCATTAGTAGTAGTTGTGGTAGTAGTTGCCATAGTAGCAGTAGGATATGGTAGTGTAGGAGTTGTTATAGCGGTAGTTGATAGAGGAGGAGTAGTAGTAGCGGCAAAAGTAGGAGTAGGAGTAGGAGTAGTAGTAGTAGTAGTACTAGTGCTAGTAGTAGTACTAGTAGTAGTAGCAGCAATAATTCCAGTAGCTAGAGTTGTAGAAGTAGTACTAGTTGTTGTATTCATAGTAGTTGTAGCAGTTGCAGTAGTGGAAGGAGTAGTAGTTGTTGCAATTGTAGTAGTAGTAATCTAGTAGTCGTCGTAGTAATAGTAGTAGAAGTGGTAGTAGTAGTAGTAGTAGCAGGAGGAGTGGTAGTAGTAGTAGTAGTAGTAGTAGTAGTAGTAGTAGTAGCAGCAGCAATAGTAGTAGTAGGAGTAGTAGTAGGAGTAGTAGCAATAGTAGCAATAGCAATAGTAGTAGCAATAGTTGTGGTAGTAGTAGTAGTAGGAGTATTTGGAGTAGTAGTATCAGTACGATGAATAGTATGAGTAGTACTAGTAGTAGGAGCAATAGTAGCAGTAGGAGTAGTCGTAATAGTAGTAGTAGCAGTTGTAGTAGTAGTAGTTGTTGTTGTTGTTGTTGTTGTAGTAGGAGTAGTAGTAGTAGTAGTTTCACAAATAGCAGTCGTAGTTGTGGTAGTAGCAGTAGTAGCAGTAGGAGTTTCAGTAGGAGTGGTAGTTGCTGTAGTAGTAGTAGTAACAAGAGGAGTAGAACTAGCAGTAGTCATAGTAGTAGTACGAGTAGTAGCAGCAGAAGTTATAGTAGTATAGCAGAAGTTATAGTAGTATAGCAGAAGTTATAGCAGTAGTAGTAGTAGCAGCAGTGGAAGTTATTGTCGTAGTAGTAGTAGAAGTTATAGTCATAGTAGTAGTAGTAGTAGCAGCAACAATAACAACAATAGAAGTAGTAGTAACAGTAGTAGTTGTCGGATTAGTTGGAGTAGTTGTTGTAATAGTAGTAGTAGTAGCAGTATTAGTAGTAGCAGCAGCATCGGTTGCTACAGTAGTAGTATTGCAGGTAGTAGTAGTTATTGTTGTTGTAGTAATTGTAGTAGTAGAACCAGTAGTAGCAATAGTAGCAATAGTAAGTGTAGCAGTAGTTGTAGTAGTAGAGGAAGTAGTAGGAGCTTTAGTAGTAGCGGCAGCAGCAATACTTGTAGTAGTAGCAATAGTAGTAGTAGCAGGAGCAGTAGTAGTAGTAGTGCAGAAGTAGCCAAGTAGTAGTATTAGTTGTTGTAACAGAAGTAGTAGTTGTAGCAGTAATAGTAGTAGTAGTAGCTATAGTAGTAATAGTAGTAGCAGCAGTAATAGTAGTAGTGGAAGTAGTAGGAGTAATTGTACTAATAGTAGTAGTAGTAGTAATAGTACTAGTAGTAGTAATAGTGGTAGTAATAGTACTAGTAGTAATAGTTTTAGAAATAGTCATAGCAGTGGTGGTAATTGTAGTAGTAATAATTGTAGCAGCAGTAGTACTAATAGCAGTTGCGGTAGTTGTAGTTGTTGAAGTACTAGGAGTAGCAGTCAGAGTTGGTAAAGGAATATGAGTAGTAGTTGGAGTAGTATTATTATTAGTAGTAGTGGTAGTGTTAGTATTAGTAGCATTTGTAGCAGTATTAGTAGTTGCAGTAGTTGTTGTAGTGGTAGTAGTAGTAGTAGTTGTTGTTGTTGTTATAGCTGTAGTCATAGTAGTAGTAGTGGTAGTAGTAGTAGTACTTGTTGTTGTTGTTGTTATACTACTAGTTGAAGTAGTAGCAATGGTAGTAGTATAGCGGTTGTAGTAGTAGTAGTACAAGTAGTAGCGGTAGTAGGTGGAGCAGAAGTAGTGGTAGTACGGGTAGTAATAGCAGAAGTAGTAGTAGCAGCAAAAGAATTAGTAGTTGTTGCATTAGTAGTTATAGTAGTAGTCCTTGTAGTAGAAGCAGAAGCAGTCATAGCAGTTTTGGTAGTGGTAGCAGTACTAGCAGTAGTACAAGTACTAGGAATAATAATAGTAGTAGTAGTGGTAGTTGTGTTAGTGGCGACAGCAGCCGCAGCAGCGGCAACAATAGTAGCAGTTGTCATTGTAGCAGGAGCAGTAGCAGTAGTGCTAGTAGTTGTTGTAGTAGTAGTAGTAGAAGCTATAGTAGTAGTACTACTATTTGTAGTAGTAGTGGTAGTAATAATAGTAGTTAGAGTCGTAATAGTAGTTGTAGTAAAAGTTGGTTTTGGAGTAGGAGTAGTCGTAGTTGTACAGTAGTAGTAGTAGTAGTTGGGGTAGTAGTAGTAGTAGTTGGCGTAGTAGTAGGAGTTGCAGTAGGAGTAGTAGTAGTAATACTAAAAGTAGCGGTAGTAGCAGTAGTAGTAAAAGTTTTAGTAGTTGTTGGGGTAGTAGTTGTTATTGTAGCAGTAGTAGTAGTAGTAGCAGTAGTTGTGGTAATAGTAATAGCTATAGTAGTTGTCATACTAGTAGCAGTAGTAATAGTAGCAGTAGTGGTAGTTGTTGTTGAATTGGTGGTAGTAGTAGTAGCAGCAGCAGTAATATGAGTAGTGGCAAAAATAGCACCAGTAGGAGTAGTAGCAGTAGTTGTTGTAGTAGTAGTGGTAGTAGTAGTAGTAGTAGTAGCAGCAGCAGCAATTGCAGTAGCACCATTAGTTGTATTCGCAGTTGTAGTAGGAGGAGAAGTAGTAGTAGTAGTAGTTGTTGTTGTAGTAGATGGAGAAGTTGTAGTAGTTCCTGCTGTAGTTGTAGCAGTAGCGGTCGTAGTAGTAGGAGAAGTAGGTATAGTAGTCAGAGAAGAAGTAGGTATAGTAGTAGTAGTGGTAGTAGTAATACCAGTAATAGTTGTTGTAGTACTACTAGTATTAGTAGTAATAGTAGTAGCTGTAGTAGTTGTTGTTGTTGTCATGGTAGTAGTAGTAACTATAGTAGCAAGTGTAGCAATAGCAGTAATAGTTGGAGAAGTAGTAGTAGTAGCAATAGTAGTAGTAGCAATAGCAGCAATTGTTGTACTAGAAGTAGTAGTAGCAATAGTAGCAGCAGTAGTAGTAGTAGTTAGAGCAGCATCCGTAATACTTATAGTAGTAGCAGCAGTAGCAGTAGTAGTCATAAGGGTAGCAACAGTAGTTGTAGTAGTCGCAACAGTAGCCGTAGCACTAGTAGTGTTAGTAGGAGTAGCAGTAGTTGTAGTAACAATAGTTGTCGTGGTAGTAATAGTAGTAGGAAAAGTAGTTGTCGTAGCAGTAGTAGCTGCAGCAGTAGTAGTAATAGTAGTTGTCGTAGTGCTAGTTGCAATAGTGGCAATACTAGTAGTAGTATCAATAGTAGTAGTAGTAGTTGTAGTAGTAGCAGTAGAAGTAGTTGCAGCATAAGTAGAATCAGTAGCAGTGGTACTAGTAGTATTCGTAGTAGTAGCAAAAGAAGTAGTAGTAGTAGTAGTGGTAGTTGTAAAAGTCGTAGCCGTGGTGGTATTCGTAGTAGTAAGAGTAATAGTTATAATAGCAGTTATAGCATTTGTAGCGATAATAGCTGTAGTAGTAGTACTACTACGGGTAGCAGAAGTAGCAATAGTAGTGGTACTAATAATAATAATAGCAGCAGCAGTAGTAGTGGCAACAGTGGCAGCATCAATAATAGCAGTCATAGTAGTAGTAGTAGTGGCAGCAGTGGCAGCATCAGTAATAGCAGTCATAGTAGCAGTAGTAGTTGTAGTGGTGGTAGCAGTTGCAGTAGTAGTACTAGTTGTAGTAGTAGTAGCTGTTGTTGTTGTTGTAGTAGTAGTAGTAGTAGCAATAGTAGTTGCTGCAGTAGTGGAAGCAATAGTAGTAGTAGTATTAGTAGTTTTAGCAATAGTAGTAGTAGTAATTATTATTGTAGGAGTAGTTATCGTAGCAGATGTCGTAGCAGTAGTAGCAGCACTATTAGTAGTGGTAGTAGTGGAAGCAGTAGCAAAAGTAGTAGCAGTAATTTTAGTAGTAGTAGTTGTTGTAGAAGTTAATGCAACAATAGTTATAGCTGTAGTCGAAGTAGTAGTTGTAATAGTAGTAGTAGTAGTAGCAGTAGTAGTGGTACGAGTTTCGCTAGTTGTTGTAGAAGGGCGACACTAGTAGTAGTAGTAGTAGTATTGGTAGTAGTTGTAATAGACGTAGTACTAGCAATAGCAGTAGTAGTCCTAAAAGTATTAGTAGTAGCAGTAGGAATAATAGTAGTAGCAGTAGTAGCAAAAGTGATAGGAGTAGAAGTATTAGTAGTAGTAGCTGTAGGAGAAGTAATTGAAGCCGTAGTAGCTATGGTAGGCATGGTAGTAGCAATCGTAGCAGTTGTAGCAGTAGTTGCAGAAGTAATAGTTGTAATAATGCCAGTAGAAGTAGTAGTAGTAGTGATGGTTGTAGTAGTAATACGTGTACTAATAGTACAAGTAGTAACAGAAGTATTATTAGTTATAGTAGCAATTTTAGTATTAGCAATATTAGTAGCAGTGGTAACAGTATTTGGAGAAGTAGTAGTAGTAGCAATAGTAGTAGCGGTATGAGCTGTAGTATTAGTAGGAGGAGTAGCAATAGTAGTAGCGGTGTTAGTAGTAGGATTAGAGTAGCAGTAGCAGAAGTAGTAGTTATAATAGCAGTGGTAGTAGTAGTAGTAGCAGTAGTGGGAGCAATAGTTGCAGCAACTATAGTAGTAGTAGTAGTAGTAGGGGTTGGATTAGGACTAGTTGTTGTAGTACTACTAGTTGGAGTATTTGTAGTGGCAGTAGTAGTTGTAGTAGTGGTAGTGGTAGTAGCAGTAGTAGTTCAAGTAGTAGTAATAGAAGTAGTATTAGGTGTGGTAGTTGGAGCAGAAGTTGGATTTTGGGTAGTAGTAGTTGTAGTAGTATTTGTAGTTATAATAGTAGCAGTAGTGGTTGTAGTAGTAGTCTTAGTACTAGTATGACTAGTGGAAGTAGTAATTGGCGTAGTAGTAGAAATAGCATTAGTCGCAGTACTAGCAGTAGTTGTTGTAGTAATAGAGGTGGTGGTAGTAGCAGTAGTGGCTGTAGTAGTAGCTGTAGGAGTAGTAGCAGTAGTAGTTGTAGCAGTGACAGTAGTAGTAGTTGTTGTTGTTGGAGCAGCAGCAGTAGTAGTAGCAGTAGCAACAGTAGTATAGGTAGTTCGAATAATAGTAGTATAAGTAGTAGTAGTTGTAGTAGTGGTAGTAAAAGTAGTAGTAGTAGTAGTAGTAGCAGTAGCAGGATTACTAGTAGTTGTAGCAGTAATAGTAGTAGCAGTTGTAGCAGTAATAGTAGTACTAGTTGTAATAGCAATAGTAGTAATAATAATAGTAGTAGTAGTAGCAATAGTAGCAGCAGTAGAAGCAGTAGTAGTAGTAGTAGCAATAGTAGCAGTAGTAGAAGTAGTACGAATAATAGTAGTTGTTGTAGTAGTTGAAGTAGTAGTAGTAGTAGTAGTAGTAGTAGTAGTAGTAGTAGCAGCAGCAGTAGTAGCAGTAGCAGTAGCAGCAGGAGTACTAGTTGTTGCAGCATTGTATTAGTTGCAGTAGTAGTAGCAGGAGTTGTAGTAGTAGTGGTATTAGTAGTAGTAGTAGTAGTACTAGGAGTAGTAGTAGTTGTAGTAGTAGGGTTATTTTGATTACCAGTAGAATTAGTAGTGGTAGGACTAGTAATCATAGTAGTAGTAGTAGGAATAGTAGTAGTTGTAGTAGTAGGAGTATTTTGATAACCAGTAGAATTAGTAGCGTAGCACTAGTAATCATAGCAGTAGCAGTAGTAGTAGTAGTAGGAGGAGTTTTAGTAATAGCAGTAGTAGTAGAGTAATAGTAATAATAGTAGTTGTAGGAGTAGTAGTTGGAATAATAGTAGTTGTATTAGTAGTAGTTGTAGTAGTAGTAATACTAGTCGTAGTAATAGTTCTAGTAGTAGGAGTGGCATCAGCAGAAGCAGCAGTAACAGTAGTTGTCGTTGTACCAATAGCAGTAGCAGTTGTGCTAGTAGTAGTAGTAGTAGTAGTAGTTGTAGTAGTAGTTGCCATGGTAGTAGCAGTAGGAGCAGCAACAATAGAAGTAGTAGTAATAGTAGTAGTAGTAATAGTACTAGTGATAGTAGTAGTAGTAATTGTGGTAGGAGTAGTCATAGTACAAGTAGTAGTAGCAGTGGGAGTTGGTTTAGGTGTAGTAGTAGTAGTAGTAGTAGTAGTAGTAGTAGTAGTAGTAGTAATTGGAGTACTAGTAGGAGTAGTAGTAGTAGCAGTAGTAGTAGGAATAGTAGTAGAAGTAGCTGTAGGAGTACAAGTAGTAATAGTAGAAGTGGTAGTGGTAGCAGTAATAGTAAAAGTTGTAGTAGTAGGAGGAGTAGTAGTTGTTATTGTTGCAGTAGTAGTAGTTGTAGTAGTAGTTGCATTGGTAGTGATGATAGTAATAGTTGTAGTAGTTGTCATACTAGTAGCAGTAGTAATTGTAGCAGTAGTGGTGGTAGTAGTAGTATTGGTAGTAGTAGTAGTAGTAGCAGTCGCAAAAGGAATATTAGCAGAAATTGCACCAATAGCAGTAGTATTAATAGTAGAAGTAGCAGCAGTAGTAGCTGTAGCTGTAGTAATAGTAGTAGTAGTAGTAGTCGTCGTCGTAGTAGTAGTCGTCGTCGTAGTAGTAGTAGTTGTAGCAGAATAAGTAGTAGTAGCAGTAGCAGTAGCAGTAGTAGGAGTTGTACAAGTAATATGAATAACAGTAGTATTTGTTGTATTAGTGGCAGCAGCAATGTGATTACTAGTAGTTTCAGTACTAATAGTAGTAGTTGTTGTAGTTGTAGAAGTAGTAGTAGTAGCGATTGTAGCAGTAGTAGAAGTAGTACGAATAATAGTAGTAGTTGTAGTAGCTGTAGTATTAGTAGTAGTAGCAGTAGTAGTAGTAGTAGTAATAGTATTAGTAGTAGTAGTAGTAGCATTAGCAGCAGTAGTACTAGTAGTTTTAGCATTAGTAGTAGTTGCAGTAGCAGTAGATGGAGTCATAGTAGTAGTAGTAGTATTAGTAGTAGTAGGAGCAATAGAAGTTTGAGTAGTAAGAGTACCAGTGGAAGTAGTAGTGGTGGTAGTTGTAATTCTAATAGTAGTAGTTGTTATAGTAGGAGTCTTAGTAATAGCAGTGGGAGTTGAGCAATAGTAGAAATAGTAGTAGTAGGAGTTGTATTTGGAATAATAGTACTAGTAGTAGAAGCAGTATTAGTAGCAATTGTAGTAGTAGTAGTAATAGTAGTAGTAGAAGCAGTATTACTAGAAATAGTAGTAGTAGTAGCACCAGCAGCAATAGCAGGAGTAGTATTGCTGTAATAGTAGTTGCAATAGTTGTGGTAGACGCAACAACAGCAGCAGCAGCAGTAGTAGTGCTAGTAATAGTAGTAGTAGTAGTAGTACTTGTTGTTCTTGTTGTTGTAGTAGTAGTAGTAGTAGTGGTAGCAACAATTGCAACACCAACAGTAGTAGTTGTGGTAGCAATTGTAGTAGTAATAGCAGTGGCAACAAAAGTAGTTGTTGTAGTACTAGTAGTAGTAGTAAGTGTAGTAGCAGCAGTAAGTGTAGTAGCAGCAGTAGTTGTTGTTGTAGTCGTGGTAGTAGTAGTTGCTGTAGCAGTAGCAGTACTAGTAATAGTAGTAGAAGAAGAAGTAGTAGTTGGAGAAGTAGTAGTAGTAGCTGTAGCAGTTGTAGTAGTAGTAGTACCAGTAGCAGCAGCAATAGTAGTACTAGTAGTAGTAGCAGCAGTAGTAGTAGCAGCGGTAGTAGTAGTAGTCGTAGTAGCATCGGTAGTATTTGTAGTAGTAGAAGCAACAGCTGCAGTAGTAGTAGTAGTAGTAGTAGTACGAGCAGCAGCAGCAACATTACTAGCAGAAGTTGTATTAGTAGGAGTAGCAGTAGTTCTAGTAATAGAAGTTGTCACAGTATTCATAATAGTAAGAAAAGTAGTAGTTGTAGGAGATGTTACTGCAGCAGCAGCAACAACAGCATAGTAGTAGTAGTAGTAGTAGTAGTAGTAGTAGTAGTAGTAGGAGTCGCAGTGGTAGTTGCGATAGTAGTAGTGCTAGTAGTAGTAGCAATAGTAGTAGTAGTTGTTGTAGTAATAGTAGCTGTAGTTGCAGCATAAGTAGTCATAGAAGTTGTGGTAATAGTAGTAGTAGTAGCTGCAAAAGGAGTAGTAGTCATAGTAGCTACAAAAGAAGAAGAAGAAGTAGTAGTAGTAGTAGTAGTAGTAGTAAAAGCCGCAAGCATAGTAGTATTACTAGTAGTAACAATAATAGTTGTATTAGCAGTTGTCGCATTTGTAGTAGCAGTAGGAGTTGTAATAGTAGTACTACTGGTAGAGTAAGTAGCAATAGTACAACTAGTAGTAGAAGTAGCAATAGTAGTAGTAGTAATAATAATAATAGCAGCCATAGCAGTAGTAGTAGCGGTACGAATAGTAGCAAAAGTGTTAGGAGTAGGTGTAGTTGTAGTTATAGTAGCAATAGTTGCCGTAGTCGCAGTAGTAGTAAAAGCAGTCATAGTAGAAGTTGTTGTTGTTATAGTA
The DNA here is from genome assembly GCA_005019695.1 of Trichopus zeylanicus subsp. travancoricus. Classification (NCBI taxonomy): domain Eukaryota; kingdom Viridiplantae; phylum Streptophyta; class Magnoliopsida; order Dioscoreales; family Dioscoreaceae; genus Trichopus; species Trichopus zeylanicus. The sequence goes on from RXID01012435.1 coordinate 13,562, forward strand.
GTAGTAGTAGTAGTAGTAGTAGTAGCTGTTATAGTTCTAGTAGTAGTTGTTCTAGTAGTAGTCGTAGTAGCAGTAGCAATAGTAGCTGTTGCAGTAGTGGTAGCAGTAGTACTAGTAGTATTAGCAAGAGTAGTAGTAGTAGTTGTTGCCATAGTAGTAGTTGTAGTAGCAGCATTATTAGTAGTTGTAGTAGTAGTAGCAACAACAGCGGTTGCAACAACAGCTGTAGTGGAAGTAGTAGTAGTTGCAGTGTAAGCAGTAACAGAAGTAGTAGCAGTAGTCATAGTAGTAGTTGTTATTGTAGAAGATAATGTAACCGCAGTTGTAGCTATAGTAGTTGTAGTAGTGGTAGTAGTAGTAGTAGTAGTTGCAGTAATGACAGTTGTAGTAGTAAGTAATAGCAGTAATAGTAGTAGTAGTACCAATAGTAGTAGTTGTTGTAGTAGACGTAGTAGTAGCGGTGTAGTAGTAGTCGAAAAAGTATTAGTAGTAGCAGTAGCAATAATGGTAGTAGCAGTAGTTGTAGAATTGATAGTAGGAGAAGTATTAGCAGTAGTAGCAGTAGCAGAAGTTGTAGTCGTAGTAGTAGTAATAGTAGCAGTAGCAGAAGCAGTAGTTGTGGCAGATCAAGTAGTAGGAGTAGTTGTAGTAGTAGAAATAGTAGTAGTAGTAGTTGTTGTTTTTATAGGAGAACTTGTTGTAGAAGTAGTAGTGGAAGTAGTATTTGTTATTGTAGTAGTAGTACAAGTTGCAGTAGTAGTAGTACTAGTAGCAGTATTAGTAGTTGTAGTAGAAGTAGAAGTAGTGGAAGTAGTTGTAGCAGTAGTAGCCGTAGTAGCTGAGGTTGGTGTAGTAGTAGCAGTCATAGTGGTAGTAGTCGTAGTTGCAGTATCAGTTGTTGTAGTAATGACAGTAGAAATAGTACTAGTAGTAGTACTAATACTAGTAATAGTAGTAGTGATGGTAGTAGTAGTAGCTGAAGTATCATTAGTTATAGTAGCAGTTGTAGTAGTGGCAATATTAGTAGCAGTGGTAGTAGTATTAGGAGTAGTAGCAATAGTAACAATAGTAGTACTGGTATTGGTTGTAGTATTTATAGCAGCAGTAGCAATAGTAGTAGTTATAGTAGTAGCGGTAGTCATAGTAGCAGTAGTGGTAGAAATAGTTGCATCAACTATAGTAGTAGTACTAGTATGGGCTTGATTAGGAGTATTTGTTGGAGTAGTACTAGTTGGAGTATTGGTAGTGGCAGTAGTAGTTGTAGTAGTAGTAGTGGTAGTAGTGGTAGTAGTTGAAGTAGTAGTAGTAGAAGTAGTATTAGGAGTGGTAGTTGGAGCAGGAGTTGGAGTTGGGGTAGTAGTAGTAGTCGTAATAGTTGCAGTAGTCGTAGTAGTAGTAGTATTGGTAGTAGTAGGAGTAGTAGCAGTAGTAATTGGCGTAGTAGTAAAAATAGCCCCAACAATAGTGCCAACATTAGTTATTGTACTAGTAGCAGTACTAGTAGAAGTAGCATTTGTAGTAGTACCAACAGTTGTTGTGGTAGCAGTTCTAGCTGGAGAAGTTGCAGTAGTACCAGCTATAGCAATAGTAGTACTAGTTGCTATTGTAGCTGGAGATGTTGTAGTAGTACTAGCTATAGCAGTGGTAGTAGTAGGAGCAGTTGTAGCTGGAGATGTTGTAGTAGTACCAGCTATAGCAGTAGTAATAGAAAAGGAGAAGAAGTAGTTATAGTAGTAGTAATAGCGGTAGAAGCAATAGTCGCAACAGCAACAACAACAGCAGAAATAGTAGTGGTAGTAGTCATAGTAGCAACAGTAGTTGTAGTAATAGTAGCAACAGCAACTGTAGTAGTATTAGTAGAAGCAGTATTAGTATCAACTGTAGCAGTAGTAGTAATAGTAGTAGTAGAAGAAGAAGTATTACTGGCAATACTAGTAGTAGTAGTAGCAGTAGTAGTAGGAGTAGTATTGCAATAATAGTAGTAGTACTAGTAGCAGCAGTAGTAGGAGTAGTATTGCAATAATAGTAGTAGTAGTAGTAAGACCGATAGCAGTAGTAGCAATAGTGCTAGTAATAGAAACAGTAGCAGCAGTAGTAGTAGTAGTAGTAGCAACAACAGCTGCAATCATAGTAGTAGTTATAGAGGCAATTGTAGTAGTAACAGTAGTGGCAATAGTAGTAGTTGTTGTAGTCGTGGTGGTAGCAGTAGCAGAAGCAATAATACCAATGGTAGTAGTAGAAATAGTAGTTGGAGAAGCAATAGTAGCAATTGTCATAGTAGCAGGAGTAGTAGTACTAGTAGCAGCAGCAGCAGCAGTAGTAGTAATAGTAGTAGTAGCAACAATAGCAGTAGCAATAGCAGTAGTAGGTGTATGTGTCCGGTTAGGAGCTATAGTAGCAGTAGTAGCTACAGTAGTAGTAGTAGTCGGAGTAGTAGTGGTGGTGGTGGTGGTGGTGGTAGTAGTAATAGAAGTAGTAGTAGCAGCTGTAGTAGTAGTAGTAATAGCAAGTAGTCGTATTAGTATTAGGATTAGTAGTAGTATTAGTAGCAGCAGCAACAATAGAAGTAGTAGTGGTAGTAGTGGCAATAGGTATAGTAGTAGGGGTGGTAGTAGGAGTACGAGTAGTACTGTTAATATTAGTACTAGTAGTACAAGTAGTAGGAGGAGTAGTAGTAGTAGTAATTCTACTGGTAGTAGAAGTATCAGTATTATTAGTAGTAGTGGAGGTAGTAGCATTAGTAGTAGCAGCCGTAGTAGTAGAAGTCATGGTTGTAGTAACAGTACTAATGGTACTAGTAGTAGGTGTAGGAGTAGTACTAGGAGTAGTTGTTTTAGTAGGAGTAGTAAGAGTAGTTGTAGTAGTAGTAGTAGTAGAAGTACTAATAGTAGTAGCAGCAGGAATAGTAGGAATAGCAATAGTAGTTGTAGTAGTAGTACTGGCTGTTGTACTAGGAGTAATGTAGTAGTAGTCTTAGTAGTAGTAGTAGAAGTACTAGTAGTTATAGCGATAGCAGGAGTATTAGTTGTTGTTGTAGTAGGAGTAGCAGTAGTTGTCGTAGTAGGAATGGCAATAGTTGTTGTAGTAGTAGTAGTAGGAGTGTAGTAATAGTAGTATGAGTAGCAGTAGTTGTAGTAGTAGTAGTAGTTGGAGTAGTAGTAATAGTTGTTGTAGTAGCAATAATACCTAAACTAGTAGTTGGAGGAGTAGTTAGTAGTAGAAATGGTAGTAGTAGTAGAAGTGGTAGTAGTAGTTGTTGTTGTTGTTGTTGTGGTAGCAGCAACCGTTGTAGTAGGAGTTGGAGTAGGAGTGGCAGTTGTAGTGGTAGTAGTATTAGTAGGAGTAGTAGTAGCAAAAATTATACTAGTAGTAGTAGTAGTAGTAGTAGTAGTAGTAGTAGTAGTAGTGGTAGTAGCAGTAGTTGTAGTAGTTGTACAAGTAATGGTAGGAGTTGTAGTAGTTGCAATTTTACTAGTAGTTTAAGTAGTAGTAGTAGTACTAGTAGTAGTTATTGTTATTGTTGTTGTTCTAGTAGTAGTAGTCATTTGAGTAGTGGTAGTTGTAGTAGTGGAGTGGTAGAAATTGTAGTAATTATAGTAGTAGTAACAGTAATAGTAGCGATAGCAGTAGTAGTAGTTATCATAGTAGTAGTATAAGTACTAATAGTAGGAGCAGTAGAAATAGCAGCAACAGCAGTATTAGTTGTAGTAGTAGTAGTAATGGCAGTTGTACTAGTAGTAATGAAGTAGTAGTAGTTGTAGCACTAGCGGGAGTAGTAGTTATTGTTGTGGTAGGAGTAGCAGTAGTTGTTGTAGTAGGAGTAGCAATAGTTTTTGTGGTAGTAGTAGTAGGAGTGTAGTAATAGTAGTAGGTGTAGCAGTAGTTGTAGTTGTAGTAGTAGTTGGAGTAGTAGTAATAGTAGTTGTCGTAGTAGTAATAGTTGAACTAGTAGTTGGAGGAGTTGTTAGTAGTAGTAGTATTAGTCGTAGTAGAAGTGGTAGTATTAGTTGTTGTTGTAACAACAGTAGTAGCTGGAGTTGGGAGTAGGAGCAGTAGTTGCAATGGTAGTAGTATTAGTAGTAGTTGTAGCAGTAGCAATTGTATTGTTAGAAGATGTAAGAGTAATAGTAGTAGTATGAGTGATAGTAGTAGCAATAGTTGTAGTAGTACTTGTAGTAGTTGTACCAGTAGTAGTAGGATTGTAGTATTATCAATTTTACTAGAAGTAGAAGAAGTAGTAGTAGTAGTAGTAGTTATTGTTGTTGTTGTTGTAGTAGTAGTAGAAGTAGTCATTGGAGTAGGGGTAGTTGTAGTAGTAGGAGTGGTTGAAGTAGTAGTAATTGTAATAGTAGTAGCAGTAGAAGTAGTAGTAGTTGTCGTAGTAGTAGTAGAGGTACTAGCACTAGTAGTCGTAGTGGTAGCAGCAAAGGCAACAACAAAAGAAGTAGGTGTAGTTGTTGTAGTATTGCAAGTAGTGGTAGTAGTAGTAGTTGTTGTTGTTCTAGTAGTAAAAGCAGTAGTATCAATAGCAGTAGTAGTAGTAGTATAACAAGTAGTGGTAATAGTAGTAGCAGTAGTAGTTGTAGTAGTAGAAGAAGCAGTAGCAATAGTAAAACTAGTAAGTGTAATTGTAGTTTTTTTAGTAGGAGAAGTAGTAGGAGTAGTAGCAGTAGCAACAACAGCAATAGTAGTAGTAGTGGTGGCGGTGGTGGCGGTGGTGGTAGTAGTAGTGCAATAGTAGCCACAGCAGTAGTAGCAGTGGTTCTAACAATAGTAGTAGTTGCAGCTGTAAAAGCAGAAGCAACAGTAATAGTAGTGTCAGTAATAGTACTAATAGTAGGAGTGGTAGTAGTAGTAGTAGTTGAAGTATAAGGAGTAGTAGTCGGAGTAGGTGTTGGAGTAGTAGTAGTAGAAGTTGTAGTACTAGTGGTAGTAGTTGTCAGAGTAGTAGTAATAGTGT
>RXID01012439.1:0-11132 GCA_005019695.1 Trichopus zeylanicus subsp. travancoricus
TGCTACTACTACTACTACTACGACTACTGCAACTACGACTACTACTACAACTACTACTACTACTGCTGTTACAATTGCTACTACTACTGCTACTACTATTACTATTGTTACTACTAGTACTATTTCTTCTACTACTTGCTACTACTACTAATGCCACTACTACTACCACGACAGCTACTACTTTAACTCATGCTACTAATGTTGCCGCCACTACTGCGTCTCCTAGTACTACTAATGCTAATACAACAAGTACTATTACTACTCCTTCTCCTAGTACAATTGCTACTACTACTACTACTACTACTACCACCACCACCACCACCACCACTACAGCAACAGCAATCGCTACTGCTTTTGCTACTATTGCTGCTGCTAATGCTACCAATGCTATTGCCACTATTGCTACTCTTATTATAACTGGTGCTACTACTACTACTGATGCTAATACTACTACTCTATTTTTTTACTACCATTACAACTACTACTCCGACTATAACAGCAACCATTACTACTACAACCACTGCTGCTGCTTCGGCTCCTCCTCCTCCTCCTAGTACTACTACAGCTACTACTACTACTACTACTACTACTGTTGTTGTTGCTGCTACTGCTACAACAAAATCTAGTACTACTATAATAGCTACTACTGCTATTGCTACTACTACTACTACTTCTGCTAGTACAAATACTACTACAACAACTGCTATTATTACTGCTACTGCTAATACTGCTAATGCTACAACTATTACTATTACTACTACTGCTAATAGTACTGCTACTTTGACTACTACTACTGTGACTACTGCTACTGCTACTGCTACTACTATTAATACTACTACAACTACAACTACTGCTACAACTACTACTATTGCTGCTATTACCAAAGCTGCTACAATTACTACTGCTACTACCACTACTACTACTAGTACTTCTAATACTACTACTAGTACTACTACTACTACTGATGCTACTATTGTTGCTACTCCTACTGCTACTTCTGCTACTATTGCTGCTACTACTACTCCTACTGCTACTCTTACAACTAATGCTGGAATGACATCTCCTGCTACTTAAACAACTACCACTGCATCTACTGCTATTGCACTACTCCTGCTTCTACTCCTACTACTTCTAATACTACTACTACAACTACGACAACAACAACTACTTCTACTACTACTACTACTACTGTGGCTACTAATACTACTACTAATACTCCTACCAATACTACTACTGCTATTATTGTTACTGCTGCTGCTACTACTACTGCTACTACTACTATTATTGTTATTATTGTCGCTACAAATACTACTACTACTACTTCGACTTCTCCTACTACTACTACTACTGCGGCTGCTTTTACTGCTACTACACCGCTACTACTTCACTACTACTGCTGCTGCTGCCACTACTACTACTGCTGCTACTTCTAGCACTATTATTGCTAGTACGACTACTACTGCTACTATTGCTACTACTATTGATACTATTACAACTAATGCAGCTACTCATGCTTCTACTGCTACTGTTACGACTACCACTGCTACTATTGCTATAGTTACTACTACAACTATATTTACAACTACTGCTACTACTAATACTACGATTATAACTACTACGACAGCAGCTTCTCCTACAATAACAACAACTACTACTATTACTGTTGCTACCACCACTGCAACTATAACTACAGCTACCGCTACTTCAACTGCTACTATTGCTGCTACTTCTACTACTGCTACAGCTGCTGCTACTGCTGATACTACTGTTACTACTGCTACTACGACCTCTATTACTACTACCCCTACTTCCACTGCTTCTACTACTCCTTCTCCTAATACTACTTTTGCTATTATAGCAACAACTGCTAATGCAACTACTGCTACTACTACTACTATCGCTATTGCTTTTGCTGCAATAGTTATAATTACTACTACAACTGCTAATACTGTTGCTACATCCACTACTACTACTGCTAATACTGCAACTACTACTGCTTCTACTATTACTACTACTACTACGACTTTCCCTCTTCCTACAACTACAGCTGCTATAACAACTATTACTGCTGCTACTCCTACTTCTACTACTACTGCTTCTACTTCTTCTTCTACTAATACTACTACCATTGTTACAACTACTTCTACTTCTGCAACTACTACAACTATGACTACTACTACTTCTACTACAGCTACTACTACTACTTCTACTACTATCACTACTACTACTGCTATTGTTGCTGCTGTTCCTACTACTACTATGGCTGCTACTACTACTACTATGGCTGCTACTACTATTGCTACTATTACTACTACTATTTCTACAACCGCTACTTTTGCTACTACTACTTCTACAACCACTACTTTTGGTACTACGACTTCTACTACTACTCCTTTCGCTACTACTAGTACACTACTACTTCTACTACTACTACGATGATAACTATCAAAACAAAAACTACTACTAGTACTAGTACTACTACTACTACAACTATTGCTTCTGGTTTTGCTACTACTACTACTTCTCCTACTACTACCTCTACAATTATTGCCACTATTACTTCTTCTCCTACTACTACTACAACTACTATCATTGTTGTTATTGTTGTTGCTACTACTAATAGGGAGACAACTACTACAACAACATCTACTACTACGACTGCTACTACTACAACTATTATCGCTACCGCTATTACTACTACTACTACCACTACTACTACTATACTACTACAACTTCGACTTCAGTTGTAGCTGCTGTTGCTGCTACTGCTACTAATAGAACTAATCCTACTACTTCTCCTACTGCTACTACTACTGCAACTCCTACTACTGCTACTACTACTTCTACTACTTCTCCTACTTCTACTACTACTGCTGCTACTACTATTGCTACTTCTGCTACTACTACTGCTACTGCTACTACTACCGCTACTACTACTACTACTAATGCTACTAATCCTACTCTTGCTACTACTACTATTACTATTGCTCTTGCTACTATAGCTACTCATACTACTACTGCAACTACTACTGCTACTACTGTTGCTATTACTATTGGTACTACTACTACCACGACTACCATGATTACTCCTACTACCACTACTACTACTACTATTGTTGTTGTTCCTACTACTACTACTACAACTAATAATGTTATTATTGATGTTGCTACTAATACTACTACCATTTCTCCAACAACTACTACTAATGTAACCGCTACTATGGCTACTACACAGCTCCTCCTTCAACTGTTACTACAATTGCTGTTGCTGCTGCTACTTCTACTGCTACAGTCGCTACTGCTAATACTATTACTACCACTATTGCCACTACTCCAAATATTTCTTTTGCTAATTCTACTATTACTACTATTTCTTCTACTAAAGCTTCTACTGCTACTGCACCTACTACTACTACTACTATAGCTACTATTACAACTACTGCTACTGCTAGTACTACTACTATAAATACTACTGCTACGACTATGACTTTTACTACTAGTACTACTACTACTACTATGACTTTACTGCTACTACTACTACTACCACCACTACTAATACTACTATTGTTGTTGCTATTGCAACTACTACTACTACTACTAATGTTGCTATTCTTGTTATTGCTACTAATATTGCTATTATTTCTCCTACTACTACTACTAATGCTACTGCAGCTATTGCTACTACATTGCTACTCCTTCGACTTCTAATACTGCTACTGCTACGGCTACTACTGCTACTGCTAATACTATTACTACTACTACTGCCACTACTACTATTACTACTACGTTTCCAACTACTGCTAGTACTAGCGATACTACTATTACTACTACTGCAATAACTACAACTTTTACTACAACAACAACTACTACTTCCACTTCCCCGACAATAAGAACAACTACTACTTTTCCTACTACTACTACTTCCTCTACTATGGCTACTATTACAACTACTGCTACTATTACTACCGCTACTACTCCTACTTCTACTACTTCTACTCTTGCTATTGTTACTACTACTACTACTTATATGACTGCTTCTACTACTACCACTACAACTACTACTACTACTACTACAACTATGACTACGATTACTTCTACTGCTACTACTACTTTGACTGCTAATACTACAAGTACTACAACAGCAAGAACTGCCCCTACTACTACTACGATTGCTGCTGATGCTATTGCTGTTGCTGCTACTGCTGTAATAGCTGTAACTGCTACTACTGCTGCTGCTGCTTCTACTACTACTACTACTGCAACTGCTGCTACCACTACTACTACTACTACTACTACTACTACTACTACTACTACTTCTACTTCTACTACTACTACTACTACTACTAATACTAGTACTACTACTGCTATTAATACTACTACTACTACAACTAAGTCTATAACTATGACGACTGCTACAACTATTACTACTGCTACAACATCTACTACTACTTTTGCTACGACTACTACTACAACTACTCCAAATACTACTACTACTAGTACTACTCCGACTCCAACTCCTGCTCCTAGTACTACTACTACCACTAGTTCGATTGCTAATACTACAACTACAACTACTACCACTACCACTGTAACGACTACTGCTACCACTACTGCTACTGCTACTGCTGCTGCTTCTCCTACTGCGACTACAACAACTACTACTACTAATGTGGCTACAAATACTACAACTACTACTATTGTTGTCGCTGCTACTACTACTACTATGGCAACTATTTTTAGGACTACTGCTACTACTCTGACTCCTAATACTTCTGCTACTGCATCTACTAGTACTACAACTGCTCCTACTACTACTATTGCTACTACTATAACTACTACTGCTACTGCTACTACTACTACTACTACTAGACTACTACTACAACAAGTACCACTACTACTGCTCCTATCACTACTACTACTACTAGTAGTAGTGGTACTACTCCTATCACTACTGCTACTATTACTACTAGTACTACTCCTATCACCACTACTACTACTACTACTTCTACTGCTGCTGCTGCTACAACTACTATTACTACTGCAGCTACTATTACTACTACTATTGATATTACTATTACTGCTGCTATTATGACTACTACTACTACTACCGTTGCTAGTACTTCTACTACTACTACTATTACTACTAATACTACTACTACTACTATTACTGCTACTATTATAATTAAAACTAGTATTAATACTACTACTTCTACATCTATTAATACTGCTACTACTACAAGAACAACTACTACTCCTACTACTATAATTACTGCGACAACTACTCCTACTACGACAGCTACTACTACTGCTACTGGCACTACTACTACTACTACTACTACTACAACTACTACTAGTACGACACCTACTACAATGCCTACTACACCTACTACTACTACTACTCCAACTACTGCTTCTACTGCTACTCTGACTCCTACACCAACTCCTACTATAACAACGACTACTACTAGTACAACAGCAACTAGTACTACTACTACTATTACTACTAATACTACGACTGCCACTATTGCTACTATGACTATAACAACTACACCTATTACTACTACTACTTCTACGAATGCTGCTACAACTTCTACTACTACTACTGCAATTATTGCTATTACTACTGCTACTACTATTTACCACTACTGCTACTACCACTATTATGACTACAACTACTACTACTACTACACCTACTACTATTACTACTACTACTCAGATAGCAGAAACTGCTACTCCAACTACTACTATAACTACTACTACTACGACTACTGCTACTACTACTACTACTACTACTACTACACCTACCACTACTACTGTTACTACTTGTGCTCCTACTCCTGCTCCTTCTCCTACACCTACTCCCCCATCCTCCCCCTAATACCACAACTACGACAACTACTACTCCACCTCCTACCCCTGCTCCTACTATGACTACTGCTACTCATAATAATACTACTACTACTACTACCACTGCTACTACTACTACTACTACTACTACTACTACTACTATTACTACTATTTCTGCTATAAATAGAACTACTCGTACTACTATTACTATGAAGACTACTCATACTACTACTACTATTACTACCACTACTACTACTACTACAACTACTGCTACTATTACGACAACAAAAACAACTACAACTACTACTATTATTACTACTACTACTACTACTACTACTACTACAATAGTAACAACTACTACTTCTGCTATTACGGCTGCTGCTGCTACAACTACAACTACTGCTACTACTACTATTACTACTACTACAATAGTAATAACCACTACTTCTACTACTATGGCTGCTGCTGCTACAACTACAACTACTGCTACTACTATTACTGCTACTTCTACGACTACTACTCCTGCTACTACTACTGCTGCTACTACTATTACTAGTAGTACTACTCCTATTACAAATACTACTACTAGTACCCCTACGACTTCGCCTATTGATACCCCAACTACTACTACTACTACTATTACTACTACTACTTTTACTACTACTACAACTACTGCTATTGCTACTACAACCACTACTACTAGTTTTACAAATTCTACTCCTCCTATTATTACTACTAGTACTACTCTCACTACTACTGCAACTGCTACAACTCCTGCTGCTACTACTGCTGTTGTTGCTACAACAAGAACTACTGCGACAATTACTACTACTAGTACAACAACAACAATAACAACTACTACTATTATTACTACTGTGGCTACTGCTGTAGCAACTACCACTACTACTACTACTAGGACCACTACTACTGCAACTAATACTTCTGCAACTATTCATGCTACCATTGCTACTATGACCACTACTACTACGACAACTTCCACTATTACTACAACTAGTACTACTAATTCTTCTACTATTACTACAACAACTACTACTACTACATCAACTACTACTACTACATCTACACTACTACTACTACTATTACTATACGGCCACTACAACTACTACTATAAGTACCAATTCTACGCCTACAACTACTACCATTACTACTACAAATAGTACTACTACTAATACTACTACTGCTACAACTACTACTCTTACTACTACTACTACTTCTTCCACTACTACTACAACTACAACTTCTACTACTACTACTACAACTACTGTTACTGTTGCTGCTGCTACTGTGGCAACTATGATTATAGCTACTACTACAACTTCTGTTGCTTCTGCTTCTGCCACTACTACTCTCCTTAGTGTTGCTACTACTTCTACTAGTACTACTACTTCTAGTACTTCTACTACTGTGACAGCTTCTACTACTACTTGTCATGCTACTACTACTACTATTACTGCTACTGTTGTTGCTGCTATACCACACTACAAGTACAACAACAACAACTACTACTACTACTAATGCCGTTGCTACTGCTACCACACTACTACGAGAACTACTACTACTACAACTACACCTACTACTACTACTACTACTCCTCCTCCTCCTACTACTACCACTAATACTAGTACTACTACTTCAATCAATACTACTACTACTACTTCTACAGCTATTATAACTGCTACAAGTACCACCGCTGCTGCAACATCTACTATCACTTCTGCTACTACTACTACTGTTGCTGCTACTGTTGTTGCTACGACACTACTACGAGAACCACTGCTGCTACAACTACTCCCACTGTAGCTGCTACTACTACTCCTGCTACTACTACTCCTACTACTAGTACTACTATTGCTATTAATACTACTACTACTACTACTACTACTACTACTACATCTGATACTATAACATCTACTACTACTTCTGCTACTACTACTACTACTACTATTACTACAACTACTCCAAATACTACTACTACTAGTACTACTCCTACTCTAACTCCTACTCCTAGAACTACTACTACTGCTGCTGCTACTAGTTCGACTGCTAATACTACTACTACAACTACTACCACTACTACTACTGCTACTGCTACTGCTGCTGCTTCTGCGACTACTACTACTACTACTACTACTACTACTACTACTACTGTGGCTACAAATACTATAACTATTACTACAACTACTATTGTAGTTGTTGTGGCTGCTACTACTACTATGGCAACTATTTTTACAACTACTGCTACTACTTGGACTCCTAATACTTCTGCTACTCCTTCTACTAGTACTACAACTGCTCCTACTACTGCTATTGCTACTACTATTACTACTACTGCTGCTGCTACTACTACTACTTCCCAACTACTATTGCAATTGCTACACTTTTGCTACTACTAGCATTGCTACTACTACCACTGCTACTACTGCTACTGCTTCTACTACCACTACAACTAGTATTACTGCTACTACATCTGGTACTACTACAACTGCTACTACTACTACTACCAATACTGGTACTACTACTAATACTTCAACTACAACTACTCTGACTACTAATACTACTACTACTACTACAACTACTGTTGTTGTTGTTGCTCCTACTATTACTACTATGATAACTCTTTCTAATACTACTGCTATTACTCCTACCGCTACTGCATCTGTGACTCCTTCTGCTAGGACAATAACTGCTACTAATACCAGTACTACGGCTATTACTGCTATAGCATCTACTACTATTATGATGACCGCTGCTACTACTTCTTCTCTTGCTACTGCTACTGCAACTACTCCTACTACTACTACTACTATTACCATTAGTAGTACAACTACAACAACTACTACCACTACTACTTCTACAACAACAACTACTACTCCTTTTCCAACAACTACAGCTGGTACTACTATTGCTACTGTTAGAGCTACTGCTACTATAACTACTACTACTACTACTACCACTACTATTACAACTACTATTGTTAATACTGCTACTACTTCTACTACAACCACTACTTGTACTACTACTATAACTTCTGCTACTTTTGCTACTGCTTCTACTACTTCTGCTACAAATAATACTACTGTTGCGACTACTACTGCTATTGCTACAACAATTACTACTACTGGTACTACTACTACTACTTCTCCTATACTACTGTAATTGCTACTCTCTGCTACTACTTGTACTCTTACGACAACCACTGTTACTACTCTTGTTGCATCTACTACTACTACTACTACTACCTCTACAGCTACTGCTACTACTAATGCTACTACTACTGCTACTACTACCACGACTGCTACTACTTCTACTACTGCTACTGCTGCTACTTCTGCTGCTGATGCTACTACTACTTTTGTTGCTAGTAATATTACTATGGCCACCAATGCTGCTACAACTACCACTGATAATACTACTACTTTCACCAATACTTTTGCTACTCCTGCTGCCGCTACTATTGCTACTGCTGCTACTACTGCTGTAAATACTACTGCTGCTACTACTACTATTGCTAATACTACTACTACAGCTACTACAACAACTACTACTATTGCGGTTCCTCTTATAACAACTACTACTACAATAACTACCACCACTATTACTAGTGCTGCTGTTGTTGCTACTACAGCTAATACTGTTGCTACTACTACTACTACTTCTACTACTACTTCTCCAACAACTACTACAATTGTTACTACTACTACTATAGCAACGACTAAGACTACTAGTACTAAAATTACTACAAGTACTACTACTGCAGCTGCAGATGCTGCTACTACTACTGCTGCTACAACAACAACAACTACTACTACTACAACTACTACTACTACAGCTACTATGGCTACAGCTAGTACTATTGCTATAGCTACTACTACTGCTGCTATTGTTGCCTCTCTTACTACTACTACTACGACTACTACTGTTACTATTACTGTACTACTACTCCCAATACTTCTCCTCCTAAGGATCCTACTACTTCCACTAGTACTCTTACTACTCCAACTACTACTGCTACTGCTATTACTCCTACAACTCCTACTACTCCTACCACTACAACCACTACTACTACTACTACTACTAGCACTACTACTACTACTACTCATACTACAACAACTACTATTAGAACTACTACAACTACTACTTCTACTAAAACTACTCCAACTACTACTACTAATAATAATAATACTTTTGTTGCTGCTACTACTCTTATTACCACCCATACTCCTAGTCCAACTACTCCACCTCCTCATATTTCAAGTACAACTGCTACTCCTGCCACTGCTACTATTACAACTCCGACTATTATTACTACTACTACTACTACTACTACAACTCCTACTACAACTCGTATTCCTACTTTAACTCCTACTAGTACTCCAACTGCAACAACTACTACTATAACAATAATTACTACAGCTCCTACTATGATCGCTGCTACTATAACAACTACTATTACTACAACCACTACTACAACTACTATTATTATTGCTATTTCTAATACAACTACTCCTTTTACTACCACTACTACTACTACTACAACTACATCTGCTACTGTTGCTATAACAACAACTACTATTACTACTTCTAAAACTCCTACTCCCACTTCTTCTCCTCCTACTCCTACTCCTACTACTCTTGCTACTCCAACTACTAGTACTCCTACAACCTCTACTACTACTACTACTACTACTACTACTACTACTACTACTAGTACTACTACTACTACTACACCTAGTACTTCCATTATTATTACTACTACTACTACTACTAGTACTACTAGTACTACTATTATTACTACTACAACCACTACTACTACATACTCCTACTTCAACTACCACCTCTATAACTTCTACTATTCGAATAGCTACTATTACTACCACTACTGCTACTCCAACTACTACTACTAATACTCCTACTACTGCAACTTTTGCTATTACTGCTCCTACAACTCCTACTACTATAACTATAACAACAGCTATAACTCCTACTACTACTACTACTACTACCACTATTACTCCTAATATAAATCCTACTACTACTAAGACTACTACTACTACTACTACAGCTAGTTCTTCTGCTACTACTACTATTGCAACTACTACTACTACTACTACTACCACTACATCTGCTACTACTACTGTTGTTGCTAGCACTATTACTAATACTAATTCTACTAATACTACTAGTTCTTCTACAACTTCTACAATTACTACTACAACTAGAACTATTACTATTACGACAACAACAACAACTACTACTACTATCAC
>RXID01012441.1:0-39341 GCA_005019695.1 Trichopus zeylanicus subsp. travancoricus
GATATAGTAGAGGAAGTAGTAGCTATAGTTGAAGCACAAGTAGTAGTAGTTTTAGTAGTAGTAGAAGTAGCGATAGTAGCTGAAGTCACAGTAGTCGTAGTAGTAGCTGTAGTAGCAAAATTACTAGTGATGGAGAAGTGGTGGTAGTGCTAGTAGTAGTAGTAGAAGTATTAATAGTAGTAGTAGTCATAGTAGTCATAGTAG
Organism: Trichopus zeylanicus subsp. travancoricus; assembly: GCA_005019695.1. Taxonomy (NCBI): domain Eukaryota; kingdom Viridiplantae; phylum Streptophyta; class Magnoliopsida; order Dioscoreales; family Dioscoreaceae; genus Trichopus; species Trichopus zeylanicus. Next base: position 205 of record RXID01012441.1, read on the forward strand.
TAGTAGTAGTAGTAGTAATAGTAGTAGTAGCTACATTTGTAGTAGTAGTAGTGGTAAATATAGTCGCAGCAGTAGACGTAGTAGTAGTCGTTGCATCAACAGTAGAATTAGTTATAGTAATTGTAGTAGTTGTAGTAGCATTAGTAGCAACAGTAGTAGTAGTACTAGAGTATTGCTAGTGGTAGTAGAAGTAGTAGTTGTAGTAGAAGTAGTAGGAGGATAAGTAGTTGTGGTAGTGGCAGCTGCAGTAATACAACTAGTAGTAGTAGAAGTAGTAACTGTAGTAGATGTAGTAGTAGCAGTAGCAATAGTTGTAGTTTTAGTAGTAGTAGTATCAGTAGAAGTAGTAGTAATGGAAGTAGCAGTAGTAGCAGTAGCACTAGTAGTAGCTGTAGCAAAAGTGGCAGCAGCAGCAATAGCAGTAGCAGAAGTAGTAGCAACAGTAATAGTAGTAGTTGTGTTGGTGGAAGCCCCAGCTGTAGTAGCAGTAGCAACAACAACAGTAGCAATCATAGTAGCAGTTGTAGTAGGAGTAGTTATTGTTATTATAGTTGTAGTAGCAGCAGCAGTATCTACTGTAGCAGTAACAGTAATAGTAGCAGCAGCTGCAGTAGTAGTAGTAGTATTAGTAGTCCTAGTAGTACTAGGGGTATTAGTTTTAATAGCCTTAGTAATAGTAGTAGTATTAGCAATAGTATCAACAGTAGTAGTGGTAGTAGTAGTAGTAGTAGAAGCAGTAGTAGTAGTTATGGCAGGAGTAGTAGTAGCAAGGTGGGTAGTAGGAGTAGTAACAACAACAGTAGTAGTAATAGTAGTTGTTGTAGTTGTATTAGTAATAGTAGTAGCAGCAACAACAACAGTAGTAGTAGTAGTACTATTAGTGGTTATAGTAGTAGCTGTAGTAGTAGCAATAGCTATAGTAGTAGCATTTGTACTTGCTATAGTTGCAATTGTAGCAATATTAGTTGTTGTTGTTGTTATAGTTGCAGTAGCCATAGGAGTAGTATTAGTAGTAGTTGTTGTATTAGTAGTAGTAGTAGTAGTAGTAGTAGTAGTAGTAGTAGTAGGAGGAGGAGGAGGAGGAGGAGGAGAAGCAGTAATAGTAATAGTAATAGTTGCAGTAGCAGTAGTAGTAGCAGTAATAGTAGTAGTAGTAGAAACGATAGTAGTTATACTAGTAGTTGCAGTAATAGTAGCAATTATAGTGGTAGTTGTAGCAGTAGTTGTAGTAGTAGTAGTAGGAGAAGTGCTCGTAGTAGCAGTAGCAGTAATAGTAGTTGTAGTAGTGGTACTAGAAGTCATAGTAGCATTGGTACCAATAGTAGTAGCGATATTAGGAATAATAGTAGTGGCAATAGGAGCAGTAGTGGCAGCAATAGTAGTGGTAGTAGTTGTATTAGTATTGGTTGCAGTAGTAGAATTAGTAGTAGTAATAGTTATTGTGGACGCAGCAGTTGTAACAGTAGCAGTAGTAGAAGCAGAAGCAGTAGTAGAAGTAGAAGTAGTAGTAGTTGGGGTAGTAGGAGTAGTATTAGAAGTAGCAGTATTTGTTGTAGTAGTAGCAGCAGCAGAAGTAGTAGTAGCAGTAACTGCAGTAGCAGCATTAGTAGTAGTAGTAGCAGAAGAAGCAGTAGTGGCAAAAAGTAGTAGTAGTAGTAGTAGTAGCCGTATTAGTTGCAATAGTAGTAGTAGCAATAGTTGCAGTAGTCGTAGCAGTTGTAAAAGAATCAGTAGTAGGGGAAGTAGTAGTTGTAGTAGTATTAGTCGTAATAGTTGCTGTAGTAGTGCCAGTAGTAGTAGTAGTAGCAGCAATAGTAGTAGTAGTAGTAGTAGTAGTAGTAGTAGTAGTAGTAGTAGTAGCTGTAGCAGTAGTAGTCATAAAAGTAGTAGCTGTAGTATTAGTAGCATAAGTAGCGGTAGTAATAGGTGTAGCAGGAGTAGTAGTAGTGGTACTTGTAGCAGTAGTAGGAGTAGGAGACATAGTAGCAGAAGGAGTAGCTGTAGTTGTTGTAGCCGTGGTGATAATCGTAGCAGTAGTTGTAGTAATAGTTGTAGTCATAGTAATAGTAGTAGTTGTTGTAGTTGTTGTAGCCGTAGTCATAGCCGTAGCAGTAGTTGTCGTAGCAAAAGGAGTAGTGGCGAAAAAGTGGTTGTAGTAGTAGTAGTAATAGTAGTCATAGTAGTAGTAGTAGTAGTAGTAGTAGTAGTAGTAGTGGTAGTAGTAGTGGTATTAGTAGTAGTAGAAGTAGTAGTCGTTGAAGTAGTAGCAGATATAGTAGTCTTAGTAGTTGTTGTTGTGGTAGTAGTAAGAGCAACAGTGGTAGCCGTAGTAGTAGTAGTGGTGGTGGTAGTAGTAGTAGCAGTAATAGTCGGAGTTGTTGTAACAGTAGTAGAAGTTGTAGTACTAATAATAGTTGCAGTAGTAGTAGAAGTAGTAGGAGTTGTAGCAGCAGCAGTAGTAGAAGAAGAAGTAGTAGTAGTAGTAGGAGTATTAGCAGTAGCTGTAGAAGTTGTATTAGTAGTAGCTGCTGTGTAGTCGTCGCAGTAGCAAAAGTTGTAGTAGTATTGGTAGCAGCAACAGTAGTGGTAAGAGGAGCAACAGTAGTAGTAGCAGTAGTACTATTAGTAGGAGTAGTAGTAGTAGTCGTAGCAATGGTTCTAGTAGTAATTGGAGTAGTATTAGTTGCAATAATAGTAGGAGTAGCAGTTTCAATAGGAGTAGTAGAACTAATAGTAGTAGTAGGAGTAGTAGTAGCAAAAGCAATATCGGTAGTAGTAGGGGCTGTAGTCATAGTAATAGTAGCAGTAGCAGTAGTTATAGTGGAAGCAGTAGTATTAGTACTTGGAGTTGTAGTAGTAATACTAGTAGCAGCAGTTGTTGTAGTGGTAGTTGTAGTAGTAGCAGTAGCAGTAGTTGTAGTAGTAGTACTAGTGGTAGTCAAAGCAGTAGGAGAAGTAGCAGTAGTAGTGGCAGCCAGGGTAGTAGTAGTAGTAGTAGTAGTACTGGCGGTCATAATAGCAGTAGTAGCATTAGAAGTAGTTGTTGTAGCATAATAGCATTAAGCGCAGTAGTAGTAGTAGAAGTAGTAGTAGTAGCAGTAGTAACATAGTTGCAGAAGCAGAAGTAGTTGTAGTAGTAGTAGTAGAAGTAGTAGTTTTAGTAGTTAGTGTAGCAATAGTAGCAGTTATAGCAGTCCTAGTAGTTCTGGTTGTAGCAGTAGTGGTGGTAGGAGGAGTAGTAGTAGGAGTAGTTGTAGCAGTAGTTGTAGTAGTAGGAGTTGTAGGAGTGGCTGTAGTATTGGTAATAGCAGCAATAATAGTAGTTTTAGCCGTAGGAGTTGCAGCAGTTGCTACAGTTGTAGCAATAGTAGGAGAAGTTGGAGTAGTAGTTTAAATTGCCATAGAAGCACCAACACCAGCGGAAGTAGTAGTAGTAGTAGCTGTTGTAGTAGTTATAGTAGCTTTACTAGTACTACTAGTAGTAGTCGCTGCTGCTGCAATAGTATAAGTTGTTGTTATTGATGTATAGTAGGAGAAAAATTTGTAGTAGTAGTAACAGTAGTAGTAGTATTAGTTTTGGTAGTAGCAGCAGCAGTAGTAGTAGCAGTAGTTGTTGTAGTAGTCATAGTAGCAGCAGAAGTAGTGGCATTAGTTGTAGTACTAGTAGTAGTAGCAGCAACAACAGTAGTAGTAGTAGTTGAAGTGGTATGAGTTTTCGCAGCAGCACCAGCAGTAGTAGTACTTAGATTAGTAGTAGTTGTAGTAGTTGGATTAGTAGTAGTATCAGTAGCAGTAGCAGTAGCAGTAGCTCCAGTAGAAGTGGCAGTAGTAGTAGTTGCAGCAGAAGTAGGAGTAGTAGCAGGAAGTAGTATTTGTAGCAGTTGTAACAGTAGTAGAAGCAGTAGCAGTATGAGTTGATGCAGTAGTTGTTAAAGTAGTAGTAGTAGTAGTAGCAGCAGCAGTAGTAGCAGTAGTAGTACTAGTATTAGTTATAATAGTAGTAGCAATGGTAGGAGGAGGAGGAGGAGGAGGAGGAGTAGTAGTAGTATCAATAGCAGAAGTAGTAGTAGTAATAGTTGTAGTATTAGTAGTAGTACTATTAGTATTAGTAGTAAGAGCAGTAACAGCAGCAACTGTAGTATCTGTAGTAGTAGCAGCACTAGTGCCAATAGTGGTTGCAATAGTAGTAGCAGCAGTACTAGCAGTAGTAGCAGCAGTAGTCGTAGTAGTAGCAGTAATAGTGGCTGTTGTAGTAATAGCAACTATAGTAGTAGTAGGCGAGGTATTGGAAGTACTAGTACTAGTAGTAAGAGTAGCGAAAGTAATAGCAGTTGTAGCAGCAGTGTTGCAGCCGTAGTGTTAGTTGTAGTAGCTGTAGTAGTAGTAGTAGCAATACGAGAAGTAGTAGTAATAGCAGTAGCAGTGGTGGGAGTAGTAGTAGTAGTAGTAGTAGTAGTAGTAATAGTAGTTGTAGTAGTAGTAGAAGAAGTGGTAGCAATAGTAGCAGCAGCAGCAGTAGTAGTGGTAATAGTTGCAGTAATAGAAGTAATAGCAGTAGTTATACTTGTATTAGTTGTTTTTGTTGTAGCAGCAGCAGCAGCAATAGTAGTAGGAGAAGTAGTAGTGGTTGTAGTAGTAGTAGTAGTAGCAGCAGAAAGATTAGTACTAGTTATAGTAGTAGTAGTAGTCACAGTAGCAATAGTAGTAGCAATAATAGTGGTTGTAGAAGTTGTAGTAGTTGTACTAATAGGTAGAGCGGTAGTAGTAGTATTAGCAATAGCAGTAATAGTAGCAGTTGTAGTGGTAGTTGTAGCATTGGTTTTTGTGGTAGTAGTAGGAGAAGTACTAGTAGTAGCAGTGGCAATAGTTGTAGTTGTTGTAGTAGTGGTACTAGAAGTTGTAGTCGTATTGGCAACAATAGTAGTAGCGGTATTAGGATTAGTAGTAGTGGTAGTTGGAGAAGTAGTGCCAGTAATTGCAGTGGTTGTCCTTGTATTAATTTTGGTTGCAAATGTAGAGGTAGTAGTAGTAGCGGTTGCAGTAGTAGAAGTAGTAGTAGTTGTTGTTGTGGTAGTAGCATTTGTCACAGTAGCTGTAGTAGTAGCAGAACTATTAGTAGAACTAGTAGTAATAGTAGACGTGTTAGAAGGTGTAGCAGTAGAAGTAGAAGTAGTTGTTGTTGTAGTAGTAGCAAAAACTGTAGTAGCGGTAGTTGCATTAGCCTTGTTAGTAGTAGTAGTAGCAATGGAGCAGTAGTGGCAGAAGTAGTAGTAGTAGTAGCAGTAGTAGTTGCAGTAGTAGTACTAGCAATTGTCACAGTAGTCATAGTAGTTGCAAAAGTATCAGTAGTAGGGGAAGTAGTAGTTGTAGTAGTTGCAGTCATGATAGTTGCTATAGTAGTGCCAGTAGTAGTGGTAGTAGCAGCTAAAATAGTACAAGTAGTAGTAGTTGTGGTAGTTGTAGTAGTAGTAGTTGTAATAGTAGTAGTAATAGGTGTAGCAGTAGTACTAGTAGTGGTACCTGTGGCAGTACTACGAGTAGGAGACATATGGTGGTAGTACTAGTTGCAGTTGTAGAAGTAGTTGTAGTAATAGTAATAGTAGTAGAAGTCATCGTCGTCGTCGTCGTCGTAGTAGTAGTAGTAGTAGTAGTAGTAGTAGTAGTAGTAGAAGAAGAAGTAGTTGTAGTAGTAGTAATAGTAGAAGTAGTAGTCACTGAAGTAGTAGCAGAAGTAGTAGTTGTAGTAGTAGTAATCGCAATAGTTGTAATAGGAACAGTTGTAATCGCCGTAGTAGTTGTAGTCAGAGCAGTTGTAGCTGTAGTAAAAGTAGTAGTAGTAATAATAGTAGAAACAGTAGTAGAAGTAGTAGTGGTAATAGTAGAAGTAGCAACACTAGAAGTAGTAGTAGTTGTAGCAGCAGTAGCAGTAGTAGTAGTAGCAGTTGTAGTAGCAGTAGTAGTAGTAGGAGTAGTTGTTGTTACAGGAGTAGAAGCAGTAGCAACAGCTACTACAGTAGTAGTAGTATTAGTAGTCGTAATAGAACTAGCAGCTGCAGTTGTAGTAGTATTAGTACTAGTAGTAGTACTAGTAGTAGTAGTAGTCCTGGCATTAGTAGTTGTAGTAGCAGAAGTCATAGTAGTTGTAGCTGTAATAGCAGTAGTAGTAGTGAGAATGGTAGTAGCAATAGTAGTAGAAGTGGCTGCTGTGGTATTAGCATTTGTAGTAGTAGTAGGATAGGTAGTAGGAGTAGTTGTAGTAGAAGCAGTACAAGCAGCAGTAGCAGCAACAGTAGTAGTATTAGCAGTAGTAGTAGTAGCAGCAGCACTAGAGGTAGATGTAGGAGTAGTAGTAGCAGTAGTAATATTAGTGGTGGCAGTAGTAGTAGTAGCAACAGCAGTGGTAGCAGTTGTAGTAGCAATAGTGGTTGTAGTAGTAGTAGCAACAGCAGTGGTAGCAGTTGTAGTAGCAATAGTGGTTGTAGTAGTAGTAGTAACATTATTAGTAGTGGTAGTAGTAGTAGCTGTAGTAGTTATAGTAGCTGCAACAGTAGTAGTAGTAATAGCAATAGCAAAAGTGGCAGCAGTTGTTGTAGTAGTAAGTAGACGCAGCAGTAGTAGTAGAAATAGTAGCAGTAACAGTAGCAGCAGGAGCAGTAGTATTAGTAGTAATATTAGTGATAGTTGTAGCAGCAGCAGCAGCAGTAGTAGTAGTATTAGTAGTATTAGTAGCACTAGTAGTAGTAGTAGTAGTTGCAATAGTACCAATAGCAGTAGCAGTAGTAGTTGTTGTAATTGTAGAAATAGTAGTAGTAGTAGAAGCAACAACAGTAGTAGTAGTTGTAACTGTAGAAATAGTAGTAGTAGTAGAAGCAACAGCAGTAGTAGTGTCAGTACTAGTAGTGGCAGGATGGGTAGTAGCGGTTGTTGTAGTAGGTGCAGCAGCAGGAACAGTAGTAGTAGTTGTAGTAGTAGTAGCGGTAGTAGTGTAGCAGTACTATTAGTAGTTGTAGTAGTAGCAGTAGTAATAACAGTAGTAAAAGTAGTAGTAGGAAGAGTATTTGCTCTAGTTCCAATAGTAGCAGTAGTGGTTGTAGTTGTTGTTGTAGTTGCTGTAGCCATAGAAGCAGTATTAGTAGTAGTAGTACTAGTAGTAGTTGTTGTATTAGTGGTTGTAGTAGTAGCAGGTGGATTAGTAGTAGTAGCAGCACAATAGTAATAGTTTCAGTACTAGTAGCAGTAGTAGTTGTTGCAGTAGTAGTAGCAATAGGAGCAGTATTAGCGTTAGTTGTCGTTGTAGTAGTAGTAGCCACAGTAATAGTATGAGTAGAAGTACTAGTTTTCGTAGGGATAGTAGTAGCAGTATTAGTACTAATATTAGTTGTAGTAGTAGTAGCAATAGTAGTAGCAGCAGTAGTAGTAGTAGTAGCAGTAGTAGTAATAATAGTAGTAGTAGTCGTAGTAGTAGTAGTTGTAGTAGTAATAGCAGTACTAGTAGCACTAGTATTAAGAGCATTAGTAGCAGTAGTAGTAGTTCAAGTAGTAGTAGCAGCACTACTGCTAGTAGTTGTAGCAATAGTAGTAGCAACAATAGTTGCAGGTGTAGAGGAGTAGTGGGTGCAGTAGGAGTAATAGTAACCGTAGTAGTAGTAGCAATTGTAGTAATAGTAGGCAAGGTAGTGGAAGTACTAGTACTAGTAGTGGTAGTAGTAGCAGTAATAGTGCTCGTAGCAGTAGTAGCAGCTGCCATAGTGGTAGTAGTAGCAGCTGTAGTTGTAGTTGTAGCTGAAGGAGAAGTAGTAGTAGTAGTAGACATGGCAGTGGTTGAAGCAGGAGTTGTAGTTGTAGCAGTAGTTGTAGTAATAGTAGTGGTAGCAATAGTAGTACTTGTAGTAATAGTAGTAATTGTGGCAGTAGTTGCAGTAATAGCAGTAATAGTAGTACTTGTACTACTACTAGTAGTAGTTGTTGTAGTAGCTGCAGTGGTGGCAGTAGTAGTCGCAATAGTAGTAGTTGTAGTACTAGTTTTTGTTGTAACAGTAAGAGTAGTACTAGTTGTACTAGTCGAAGTAGTCACAGTAGCAATAGTAGTAGCAGTAATAGTAGTAGTCGTAGAAGTACTAGTAGTAGTAGCAGTAGTCGTAGTAGTTGTTGCGGTAGTAATAGTCGTAGTAGTAGTAGTGATAGTAGTCGTAATAGTAGCATTAGTAGTAGTAGTAGTGGTGGTTGTAATAGTCATAGTAGTATTAGCAGTAGTAGTAGTAGTAGAAGTAGTCACAGTAGCAATAGTAGTAGCAGTAATAGTAGTAGTCGTAGAATTACTAGTAGTAGTAGCAGTAGTTGTAGTAGTTGTTGCGGTAGTAATAGTCGTAGTAGTAGTAGTGATAGTAGACGTAATAGTAGCATTAGTAGTAGTAGTAGTGGTGGTTGTAGTAGTCATAGTAGTATTAGCAGTAGTAGTAGTAGTAGAAGTAGTAGTAGTAGTAATTGAAGTAGTAGTAGAAGTAGTAGTCGTAATAGTAGTAGTTGCAACAGTAGTAATAGCAACAGAAGTAGACACAGTAATAGTAGTGGTGGTAGTAGTAGTAGTAGCAGCAGCAGTAGTAGCAATAGTAGTCGGAGTTGTTGTAGTAGTAGTCTAAGTAGCAGTAGTGGAAATATTACGAGTTGTTGCAGCTGCAGTTGTAGAAGAAGAAATAATAGTAGTAGTAGTAGTAAGAGTATAAGTAGTAGCAGTAAAGGTTGTAGTAGTAGTAGTTGTTGGGTAGTCGTCATAGTAGCAAAAGTTGCAGTAGTATTGGTAGCAGCAATAGTAGTGGTAAGAGCAGCAGTAGTTGTAATTGTACCAGTTGTAGTATTTGTAGGAGTAATAGTAGTAGTCGTAGCAGTGGTTTGAGTAGTAGTTGGAGTAATAGTTGTGGCAGTAGTAGTAGGAGTAGCAGTTGTTGCAGTAGTTGTAATAAAAGTAATAGTAGTAGCAGCAGTAGTAGTAGCAATAGTAGTAGCATAGTAGCAGGAGCTATAGTCATAGCAGTAGTAGCAGTAGCAGTAGTTGTAGTCGAAGCAGTAGTAGCAGTTGTAGTAGTGGTAGTAGCGGTAGTAGCAGTAGTAATAGTTGTAGCAGTAGCGGTAGTAGCAGTAGTCAATGTAGTAGCAGAAGTGGCAGTAGTAGTGGTAGCGGTAGCAGTAGGAGTAGTAGTAGTTCTGGCAGTCGTAATAGCAGTAGTAGCAGTAGTAGTTGTTGTTGTAGCATAATAGTAGTAGGCGCAGTAGTTGTATTAGAAGTAGTAGTAGAACCAGGAGTAGCAGCAGCAGTAGTAGTAGCAGTAGTTGTAGTAGTAGTAGTAGAAGTAGTTTTAGTAGTTAGTGTAGTAGTAGCAGTGGTTATAGCAGTATTGGTTGTTGTTGTAGTAGTAGTAGTAGTAGTTGTTGTTGTAGTAGTATTACTTGTAGCAGTAGTGGCAGCAGTAGCAGTAGTAGCAGTAGTTATAGTAGTACGAGTTGTAGTAGTAGGAGAAGTAGTATTTGCATTAGGCGTAATGGTAGTAGTTGTAGTTATAGTAGTAGAAGTAGTGACAGTTGTATTTGTAGTAGCAGTAGAAGTAGTAGTAGTAGTTGTTGTTGTTGTAATATGAGAAGCTGTAGTAGTAGCAATAGCGGCAGTAGTAGTATTAGTCATAGAAGCAAAACTAGCAATAGTAGTAGTAGTAGTAGTTGTTGTTGTTGTTGTAGTAGCCGTGGTAGTAATAGTAGTAGTTGTTGTTGTTATTGCTATTGTTGTTGTAGTAGTAGTAGCAGTAGCAGTAGTAGTAGTCATTCTTATAGGAGTAGTAGTAGTTGTTGTTGTCATCGTTGTAGTTGTAGTACTAGTAGGAGCAGAAGTTTTAATAGTAGTAGTAGTAGTAGTAGTAGTAGTATTAGTAGTAGCAACAGTAGCATTAGTTGCAATAGTAGCAGCAGTAGTGGTAGTAGTATTAGTTGTTATTATTGTCGCTATTGTTGTTGTAGCAGTAGTAGTAGTGGAAGTAGTATTAGTATTAATAGTAGTAGCCATAGTAGCAGTAGTAGCAGTTATAGTCGTGGTCTAGTAGTAGCAATTATAGCCGCAGCAGCGGTAGTAATAGTAGTTGCAGTCGTAGTAGTAGTGGCAGTTTTAGTAGTAGTAGTAGTAATAATAGTAGATGTAGTAGTAGTTGCAGAAGTAGCAAAAGTTGTAGCAGTAGGAGAAGTAGTAGCAGAAGTATTAGTCGTAGTAGTAGTAGTTGCAGTAGTAGTAATAGCAACAATAGTAGTCACAGTAATAGTAGTCGTAGTAGTAGTAGCAACAGTAGTAATAGTAGTAGTAGTCGGAGTTGTTGTAGCGGCAGTAGAAGTAGTATAGCAATAATAGTAGCAGCAGTAGTGGAAATAGTATGAGTTGTAGCAACAGCAGTTGTAGGAAAAGGAATAGTAGTAGCAGTAGTAGGAGTATCAGTAGTAGCAATAGAAGTTGTAGTAGTAGTTGCTGATGGGTAGTCGTCGTAGCAGCAAAAGCTGTAGTAGTATTTATAGCATCAATAGTAGTGGTGAGAGCACTAGTAGTATTAGTTGTAGTAGTAGGAGTAGCTGTGGTTCGAGTAGTAATTGGAGTAATATTAGTGGCAATAGTAGTGGGAGTAGCTGTAGTAGAAGTAATAGTAGTAACAGAAGTAGTAGCAGCAATAGTAGTAGCAGTAGTAGTAGGTGCTATAGTCATAGTAGTAGTAGCAGTAGTAGTTGTTGTATTGGAACCAGTAGTAGCAGTTGTAGTAGTGGTAGTAGTAGTAGTAGCAGTAGCAATAGTTGTAGAAGTAGTAGTGGTAGCAGTAGTCAATGTAATAGGGGAAGTAGCAGTAGTAGTGGCAGTAGTAGTAGGAGTAGCATAGTTCTGGTAGTCGTAATAGTAGTAGTAGTAGTAGTTGTTTGTTGTAGTGTAATAGCAGTAGGCACAGAGTAGTGTTAGAAGTAGTAGCAGCAGCAGCGCAGCAATAGTAGTAGTAGCAGAAGCAGTTGTAGTAGTAGTAGCAGAGGTAGTAGTTTTAGTAGTAGCAGTTATAGTAGTCGTAGTAGCAATAGTAGCAATAGTATTACTAGTAGAAGTAGCAGTAATCATAGTAGCAATAGTAGTTGTGGCAGAACTAGTTGTTGGAGTAATTGTACTAGTAGTGGCAATGGCAGTAGAAACAATAGTATTATTAGTAGCAGTAGTAGTAGTAGTTGTTGTTGTTGTTGCATTAGTAGCACCAGAAGTAGCAGCAGAATTAGTAGTGGTAGTAGTAGCAAAAGTGGCTGTAATAGTAGCAAAAGTAGCAGCAAAAGTAGTTGTAGTAGTTATGTTAGCAGCAGCAGTTATAGTAGTAATAGTAGCACTAGTTGTGGTACAGTAACAGTAGATGTAGTAGTAGTAGTAGTAGTAGTAAGAGTATCAGCAACAACAAAAGTAGTAGTAGTACTTGTTGTAGTAGTGGTAGCAGCAGTTGCAGCCGTAGTATTAGTAGTAGTAGTTATAGTAGTAGTAGCAGGAGGAGTAGTAGTACTAACAATAGTAGTAGTAGTAGATGTGATAGCCGAAGTAGTTTTAGAAGTCGTAGTTGTAGTAGTAGCAGCAGCAATAGTAGTTGTAGAAGTAGTAGTCGCAGTAATAGCAGTAGTAGTGTAGTAATAATAGCAGTAGCAATAGAAGTAGTAGTAGTAGTAGTAGTACGAGTGTTTGGAATAGTTTTATTAGTACAAGTAGTAGTAGTAGTTGTGGTAGTAGGAGGAGTAGTAGTAGTTGTGGGAGTTGTAGTAATAGTAGTAGTAGTAGTAGTAGTAGTAGTAGTAGTAGTAGTCATTATAGGAGTGTAGTACTAGTAGTAGTTGAAGTTGCAAGTGTGTTAGGAGGAGGAGGAGGAGGAGGAGTAGTAGTAGTAGCACTAGGTGTAGTAGTATTAGTAGTAGTAGTTGGAGTGTTAGAAGTAGTAGTAGTAGGAGTAGTAGTAGTAGGAGTAGTAGTAGTATTTGTTGTAGTAGTAGTTGTTGTTGTTTTTGAAGTAGTACTAGTTGTAGTAGTAGTAATAGTTGGAGTTGGAGTTTGAGTAGGAGTAGTAGTAGTAGTAGTAGTAGTAACAGTAGGAGTAGTAGGGGTAGTAGTCATGGTTGTGGTTGTAGTGAAAGTACTAGTAATAGTAGCAGTAATTGTAGTAGTTGTAGTATTAGTAGCAACAGAAGCGGCAGTTGCATAAGTGCCAACAGTAGCAGCATTAGCAGTAGCACTAGTAGTAGTAGTAGTAGTAGTAATAGTAGTAGTAGTAGTATTATGAGGAGTAGTGGTAGGAGTTGGATTAGGGGCAGTCGTAGTAGTAGTAGTTATAGTTGTGGTTGTAGTAGGAGTAGTAGTAGGAGTCAGAGTTGGAATTATAGTAGAAGTTGTGGTAGTTGTACTACTACTAGTAGGAGTTGTAGTCCTAGTAGTTGCTGGAGTAGTAGTGGTAGTGGTAGTTGTTGAAATAGTTATGGTAGTACTAGTAGTGGTAGCAGTGGTAGTAATAGGATTAGTAGCACTAGTAGTAGTAGTTGTAGTAGTAGTTGTAGTAGTAGTAGTTGTTGTTGTTGTTGTAGTAGGTATAGTATTAGTAATTGTAGTTGTGTTAGTAGTTGAAGTCATAATAATAGTAGGAGTAGCAGTAACAGTAGGATTAGTAGTTGAAGTAGTAGAAGTAGTAGTAGTAGTAGTAGTAGTAGTAGTAGTAGTAGTAGAACTAGTGGTAGTACTTGTAATTGTAGTAGCAGCAATGGCGGTAGTGGTAGCAATATTAGTATTAGTGGTAGTAGTAGCAGTAGCAGCAGCAGTTGTAGTAGTGGTAGTAGTTATAAAGTTAGTTGTAGTAGCAGTAGAAGTCGAAGTTGTAGTAGGAGTAGTAGTGGGAGTTGTAGTTGTCGGAGAAGAGGTAGCAACAGCAGTAGGGATAGGAATAGTTGTAGTTGTAGTAGGAGTAGGAGTTGTTGTAGGATAGGAATTGTAGTAGTCATAGTATTAGTAGTAGTAGGAGTGGTAGCAGTAACTGTAGTAGGAGTGGGAGTTGGAATAGTAGTAGACGTAGTACTAGTAGCAGTAGTAGTAGTAGTAGGAATAGTGGTGGTCATAGTAGTAATAGGAAGAGCAGTAGTAGATGTAGGAGTAGTAGTAGCAATAGTAGTTGTAATATTAGTAGTAGTGTTAGTAGTAGTAGTAGTTGTTGTTGTTGTTGTACTAGTAGTAGTAGTCGTAGTAGTAATAGTAGTAATAGTAGTAGTGGTTGTAGTAGTTGTAGTAGTAGGAGTTGCAGTTGTTGGAGTAGTGGTAGTAGCAATACTAGTTGTGGTAGAAGCAGAAGGAGTTAAGAGTTTGAATAGCTGTGGGAGTTGTAGTTGTTGGAGTAGTGGTAGTAGCAGTACTAGCAGTTGTAGTAGCAGTAGGACTTGGAGTAGGAGTAGGAATAGTAGTAGTCATAGTAGTCGTAGTAGTGGTAGGGGTATTAGGAGTAGGAGTAGTAGTAGTACGAGTCGGAATATTAGTAGAGGTAGTAGTAGTTGTTGTAGGAATAGTAGTAGTCATAGTAGTAGGTGTTGTTGTAGTAGTAGCAGTTGGAGTAGTAGTAGTAGTAGTAGTAGAAATATTAGTAGTAGTGGTTCTAGTTAGTACTGTTGGTAGTAGTAGTAATAGTTGTAGTTGTTGCAGTAGTTGTTGTAGTAGGAGTTGCAGTAGGAGAATAGTGGGAGTTGTGGTTCTTGGAGTTGTGGGAGCAGCAGTACTAGTAGTTGTAGTAGCAGTAGGAGTTGGACTAGGAGTAGGGATAGTTGTGGTCATAGTAGTATTAGTAGTAGGAGTAGTAGAAGTAGTAGGAGGAGGAGGAGTAGTAGTAGCAGTTGTAGGAGTGGGAGTTGAAATAGTAGTAGACGAAGTGTTACTAGTAGTAGAAGTAGTGCTAGTAGGAATAGTAGTAGTCGTAGTTGTAGTGGTTCTTGTAGTTGTAGTAGTAAGAGTAGTAGTAGTACTTGTACTAGTAATATTTGTAGTTGTTGTAGTAGCAACAACAGCAATAGTAGTAGTAGTTGAATTTAGTCATAGCAGTAGTACTAGTAGTAGTATTTGTAGTAGTAGTAGTAGCAATCGTGATGGTGGTGGTAGTAGCAGCAATATTAGTAGTAGTAACCGTAGCATTAGATGTAGTAGTTGTAGTAGTCTAGTTAGTAGTAGTAGGAGTAGCAGTATTAGTGTAGTAGTAGTAGGAGTAGCAGTAGCAATAGTAGTAGTATTAGTGGTGGTAGTTGTAGAAGTAGTAGTAGTAGCAATAGTGGTAGTATTTGAAGTAGTAGTAGTAGTAGGAATTGGAATAGTATTAGGAGTAGTAGTAGTTGTAGTGGTAGTGGTTGTAGTAGTAGGAGCTGTTGGAGTTGGAGTAGTAGTAGCGTTAGAAGTGGTAGCAGTAGACTAGTAGTAATAGGAGTAGTGGTAACGGCTATAGTTGTAGTAGTAGTAGTAGTAGCAAAAGCAAGACGAGTAGTAGTAGTAGTAGCAGTAGTAATTGTAGTAGTGGTAGTAGTTGTTGTTGTTGTAGTAGTAGTAGTGGCAGTAGTAATAATAGTAGTAATAGCAGAAGCAACAGTAGTAGCAGTAGTATTAGGAGTGTTAGGAGTAGTAATAGTAGTAGGAGAAGTAGTAGTTGCAGTAGTAGTCGGAGTATTAGGATTAGTAGTAGTATTAGTAGCATTAGCATTAATAGTAGTTGTAGGTGTAGTAGTGGCAGTCCGTGTTGGAGTAGTAGTAGGAGTTGAAGGCGTAGCAGTAGTAGGGTTAGTGTTAGTAGTAGTAGTACTTGTAGTAGGAGTAGTAGTTGTAGCAATTGCCCAAGTAGTAGAACTACTACTAGCAGTAGTAGTAGTGGTGGTGGTGGTGGTGGTGGTGGTAGTCGTGGTAATGGTAGTAGTCGTAGTAGTAGTAGTAGTAGTAGTTGTTGTTGTTGTTGTTGTTGTAGTAGAAGTCGTAATAGTAGCCATAGTAGTTGTAGAAGTCGAGGTAGTAGTAACAATAGTATTAGTAGTAGTAGGAGGAAGAGTAGTAGTAGTAGAGTTAGTATTAGTAGTAGTCGGAGGAGTAGTAGTAGGGTTAGTGTTAGTAGTAGTAGTAGGTGCAGCAGGAGTGGTTGTTGTAGCAATTTCACTACTAGTAGTAGTAGCAGCAGCAGTAGTAGTAGTAGTTTTAGTAGAAGTAGTATTAGTAGTAGTAGTAGTAATAGAAGTTGTTGTAGTAGTAGTAGGAGGAAGAGAAGTAGCAATAATAGTAGTAGTAGTAATAGTTGTAGTAGAAGTGGTAATAGTAGTCGTAGTGGTAGTAGAAGTCGGGGTAGCAGTAGCAGTCGTATTAGTAGTAGTTGTTGTTGTCTGAGAAGTAGTAGTAGTTGTCGTTGTATTCGTACTTGTAGTACTTGAAGAAGAAGTAGTAGTAGTAGTAGTAGTAGTAGTAGTAATAGTAGTTGTAATAGTTGCAATAATAGTAGCTGTGGTTGTAGGAGGAGTTTGAGTAGGAGTAGTAATAGGTGTAGTAGTAGTTGTGGAGGGGGCAGAGCAGTAGTAGGAGTTGTAGTAGCATTATGAATTGGAGTAGGTGTCATAGTACCTGTAGTAGTAGCAAGAGGTGGAGTGGTAGAAGTAGTAGTAATAGGAGTAGCAGTAGGAATAGTATTAGTAGTAGTACTAGTAGTAGTAGTAGGTGCAGCAGTAGTAGTAGCTACAGTAGAAGTAGACATAGTAGTAGTATTCAAAGTAGTAGTAGTAGCTTTCGTGGAAGGAGTAGTAGTAGTAGCAATTGTGCTAAAAGTAATGTAATAGTAGTCTTAGCAGCAGTAGTAGTCCCAGTAGTAATAGCAGTAGTAGAAGTAATAGTAGTAGTAGTAGTAGTATTAGTAGTAGTAGTAGTAGTAGTAGTAGTGGTAGTGGTAGTTGTGGTGATAGTAGTAGTAGTAGCAGCAGCAGCAGCAGTAGTAGTAGTAGTAGCAGTTGTTACGATAGTAATAGTAGTAGGAGCGTTTGGGGTTGTAGTATTAGTGCTAGTATTAGTAGTAGGAGGAGAAGGAGGAGGAGGAGTAGTAGTTGCAGTAAGAGTAGTCACAATAGTAGTAGTAGTAGTCATATTAATAGTAGTAGTTGTTTGAGTAGTAGTCATAGAAGTCGTAGGAGTGCCAGGAGTTGTAGTTGTAGTCGGAGTAGTAAAAGTTGTAGTAGTAGTAGTATTGGAAGTAGTAGTAGAGTAAGTATTAGTAGTAGTACTAGTAGTAGCAGTGGTAGTGTTAGTATTAGTAGTAATAGTTCTAGTAGCAGTTGTAGTAATAGTATCAATTATACTAGTAGTAGTAGTAGTAGTTATAGTTAGCTATAATAGTAGTAGTAGTAGTAGTAGTAGTAGTAGTAGTGGTAGTTGTGGCAGCAGTAGTAGTAGCAGTCGTAGTAGTAGCAATAGTAGTAATTGTAGCAGTTACAGTAGCAATAGGAGTAGTAGTAGCAGCCGCAATATCAACAGCAGTAGTTTTGGTAGTAGTAGCAGTATTACAATTAGTAGCGGCAGCAGCAACAACAATAGTACTAGGAGTTGTTGTAGTTCTTATTGTAGTAGTAGAAGCAGTAGTAGCGATAGTAGCAGTAGTAGTGGCAGTAGTAGTATTAATAGTAGTATTTGTAATAGTTGTGGTAATAGTACTAGTAGCACTAGAAGCAGTAGTAGTAATAGTAGAATTAATAGTAGTATTTATAGTAGTAGTGAGAGTAGTAATCGTAGTAGTAGAAATAGTAGCTGCAATTGTAGCAGTAGCAGAAGTAGTAGTAGCAGCAGTAGCAGTAATGTTGTAGTAGTGATAGTCGTGGTTGTAGTAGCAGTGTTAGTAATAGTAATAGTAGGAGGAGTTGTAGTCGTAGTAGTGGGAGTGTGAGGAGTAGTAGTAGTAGTTAGAGTAGTACCAGTAGTTGTTGCAACAGTAGCTGAAATAGTTGTAGTTATAGTTGTTGTAGTAGCAGCAGCAACAGTAGTAGTCGTAGTAGTAGGATTAGTACTAGTAGTTGGAAGCATGATAGTAGTAGTAGCCATAGTAGTAGTAGTAGTAGTAGTAGTAGTAGCCATGGCCGTAGTAATGGCAGTAGTAATAGCCATAGTTGTAGTAGTAGCCATAGTAGTAGCAGTCGTAATAGCAACAATAGTAATAGCAATAGTATTTATAGTAGTAGTAATAGCTGGAGTAGTAGTTGTAGCCGAAGTAATTGTAGTAGCAGTAGTAGGAGGAGGAGGAGAACTAGCAGTAGTAGAAGTAGAAGTAGTAGGAGAAGTAGTAGTACTACTCCAACTTGTGCTACTACTACTACTACTACTACTACTACTACTACTATTTCCATTTCTCATACTCCAACTACTACTTCTAGAACCCCTTCAACTACTACTGCTACTATAATTACTACTTCTACACCTATTCTAACTCTTGCTACAACAACAACTACTCTTGATCCCTACAGCTACTCGTACTACTATTGTGGCTGCTACTGCTAGTATAACTTCTATTACTGCTACTGTTGCTACAATTGCAACTACTTCCACTACTACTCCTACTACTACTACTGCTACTATTACAACTACTAGTATTACTACAACTAGTGTTACAATAACTACTGCTACTACTACTTCTACTACTACTACCACTCTGCTATCACAACTACTGCTTCTACTGCTACTACTACTACTGCCAACATGAATAATACTACAACTCTACTGCTGCTGCTACTACTACAACTACCAATAGTAATACAACTACAACTACTTGTACGACAACCACTACTACTATTGCTGCTACTACTACTTCTCCTACTACTATTCCCATTGCGGTTACTGCTACTACTACTACCATTACTACCACTTCTCCTACTATACTACTCCTAGTACTACTACTACTCTTAACACTCTTGCTGCTACTGCTGCTACTATTGTTGCTACCATTACAATGACTACTTCGGCTACTACAATGACAACTATTACTACTGCTGTTACTATTACTACTACTACTTCTACTGCTACTACTCCTCCTCCTCCTCCTCCTACTACTACTACTATTACTATTATTAGTACTACTACAACTGCTACTAATACTACTGCTGCCGCTGCGGCTACTACTACTACTACTATAACTACAAGAACTACTACTACAACAACAACAACTACTACTACTACTACTACTTCTGCTACTACTACCGTTGCTACTACTCCCACACCAACTTCTACTGCTACTACTACTCCTACTACTACTACAACAACTACAACAACAACTACTGCTACCACGACTACAACTGCTACTACTCATACTACTATTAGTACTACTACTACTACTGCTGCTAGAGCTACTACTACTACTGCTCATACAACAACTACTACTGTTGCAACAATTACTACTGCTACTCCCGCTACTTCTTATACTAATACAGCTACTGCTACTACTATTACTACTACTGCAGCTGCTAATGTTGCTTCTACTACTGCTGCAACTACTACTATTTCTCCCACTATTACTTCTACTACAGCGACGACTGATACTACTACAGCTACAACTACTACGACTACTACTGTTGCTACTACAACTACAACTACTACTGCTACTACTATCTCTACTACTGCTGCTAAAACTTCTACTACGACTACTACTAATAACAATACTACTACTACTACAAATACAACAACTACTACTGCTAATACTACCGCTTCTAAAACTACTACTACAACAGATACTACTACTACTACTATTGCTACTACTGCTACTACTGCTTCTACTACTATTGTTGTTACTACTACTACTACTACTACCACTACTACTACTACTACAACTACTATGGCTGATTCAACTACTACTACTACTACTACTACTGCAAGTTCACTTGCTACTGCTATGACTACTGCAACTACTGCTCTAGCTACTACTACAACTACTATTTCTGCTACTACCACAACGACTATTTCTGCTACTACTACAACTGCTAGTACAACTCCTACTACTTCTAAAACTGCTACTGCACCTACGACTACTACTACTACCACCACTTCTACCACTACTAGTACGACAAGTACTACTACTGCTACTGCTACTACTACTATAACTACTCCCACTAGCACCACTCGTACTGCTACAACTATTACTATTACCACTTCTACTGCTATGACTACTACTGTTGCTCAAACTACTACTACTACTATTGCTGCTTCTGCTGCTACGATGGCTACTACTACTGGTACTACTGCAACTACTATAGCCACGACTATGGCTAATCTACCACCACTACTATTGCTTGTACTGCTACTACAACAACAACTACTACTACTATCGCAACTACTACTTCTGCTACTACTGCTACTACAAACTGCTAGTACTACTCCTACTACCACTACTTTTACTACTACAACTATGACTATTACTACTATTATTACTACTACTATTACTTCTACTACTGCTGGTACAACTACTAATATCGCTATTACCTATACTACCACTTCGACTACATCTACTAATACTGCATCTATTGCTTCTGCAACTAGTAGTATTATTGCTATTGCTACTACTACTACTTTTTCTACTACCACTACTACAACTACAACTGCTACTACTTTTTCTACTACTACTGCTACTACTACTACTCGTACTACTACTATTGCTACAACTATTACATCTGTTACTACAACTACTACTGCTACTACTACGACAGTTACTTCCACTACTACTCCCACTACTACTACTACTCCTACTGCTACAGCTACAACTACAATTGCTACCACTATAATTACTACTACTGTTGCTTCTATTACTGCTGCTACTGCTACTAGTGTTGTTCTCCAACTTCTATTGCCACTACAACTACTTCTACTAGAACTATTACTGCTGCTACTAGTACTCCTACTACAGCTACTACGATTACTACTACTACTACTAATACTACTACTTCTACTAATTCCACTACTACTGTTGCTAACACTGATACTACTACCACAACTACAACTACTATTACGGCTACCACTACTACAAATACTACCACTCCAAGTACTACTTCTACAACTACTGCATCTACCACTCCTACAACAACTACTACTACTATTTCTGCTAATGTTATTGTCACTACTACTACTATTACTACTGCTACTACTTCTACTACTGCTATTGTTGCTACTACTATGAAGAGCGGGATCCTGCTCGGCCGATGGAGCGGTCTACCCACGCTATTCATAGTGAACAGCAGGGACAGAACGTGGTGGACCCAGCATAGTCCGCCGCTGTTCCTTTAATAAAGCGGATGTGCCAGCCGCTTTGTCTGGCACATTTGGCTTTTAGTCATGAGGGGCTTATCCTCTCATGAATTATTGTACTGGTGTGTCGGTTGGTGGGTGGGAATGAGCTGTAAAGTTTTCTATGGGGCCCAGTAGGCACTCGGACCTTATCTCCTCCTGCCTATAAAATCGCCCGAGGAGTTCTCTGGGAAGAGCAGCGGCAGCCGGCAGCGGGCTGTGCCGGGGCTGCTGGCTCGGTGATCCTTGGGGTTTCTAATAAAGTTTATAATTTCCCAATGAGATCTGCGAGTTTCCCTTCTCCTTATTCTTGTTGGGAGCCTATCTTTTGTTTCCCTCCCTCTCGCACTTCATACAAAAGAAAGGTGACGATGTTAAAAGCGGGATCCTGCTCGGCCGATGGAGCAGTCTACCCACGCTGTTCGCAGCGAATAGTAGGGACGAAACATGGTGGACCCATCATAGTCCGCCGCTGTCCCTTTAAGAAAGCGGATGTGCCAGCCGCTTTGTCTGGCACCTTTTGCTTTTAGTCACGAGGGGCTTATCCTCTCGTGAATTATTGTACTGGTGTGTCAGTTGGTGGGTGGGAATGAGCTATAAAGGTTGCTATGGGGCCCATTAGGCACCCGGACCTTATCTCCTCCTGCAAATAAAATCGCCCGAGGAGTTCTCTGGGAAGAGCAGCGGCAACTGGTAGCGGGTTGTGCCCAGGCTGCTGGCTCGGCGATCCTTGGGGTTTCGAATAAAGCTTATAATTTCCCAGTGAGATCTGCGAGTTTCCCTTCTCCTTATTCTTGTTGAGAGCCTATCTTTTGTTTCCCTCCCTTTCGCGCTTGATACTGGTATCAGAGCTGGATTAAGGGATCTGCTACCGGAGTCGGTGGCGGGACTCCGCTTCTATTCAGTCAGCAGTACCAGATCGGTCGGCGTCTGCTGTCCGCACGAGGTACCTAGCAGGTTGTTCTCTTAGCACATTGATATTGCCTTCACTATATCAGTTTCAGGATGTGGGGATAAAACTGGATATGGCTGGGTTTAGGCCCGAGTTTGGCAGTAAGTCACAACGGGGTGCCGTAAGACCGGGGGCAAGCCTGAACTAGTCGAACCCTAGGTGGATAATCACATCCTGACTGGTAGAAAAGGAATACGAATGTCTGGTGGAGACGGTTTGCTCAGAAAACCTCTGCAGGCGGAGGAAGCTACTTGGGCCCTGACCCAGTCGAGATGGTGTCACCAAAGACTCTGCGCAATGGAGCAAAGAGCAAAAGAAAGGTTGCTCTTCATTTCTGGAAATCTGAGGACCGCCCGATCACCGCTTGCTGCGACAACACCGCCTTTTGCTAGCGGCCGCCTGACCATCAAGGTTCGCGCAGAGCGTGGTGGGAGAAAGGTGACGAAGTAAAGAGCGGGATCCTGCCCGACCGATGGAGCGATCTACCCGCGCTGTTCGCAGCGAACAGCAGGGACGGAATGTGGTTGACCCATCATTGTCCGCCGGTGTTCCTTTAATAAAGCATATGTGCCAGCCGCTTTGTCTGGCACCTTTTGCTTTTTAGTCACGAGGGGCTTATCCTCTCATGAATTATTGTACTGGTGTGTCGGTTGGTGGGTGGGAATGAGTTGTTAAGGTTGCTATGGGGCCCAGTAGGCACCCGGACCTTATCTCCTCGTGCCTATAAAACCGCCCGAGGAGTCCTCTGGGAAGGGCAGCGGCAGCGGGCAGCGGGCTATGCCCGGGCTGCTGGCTCGGCGATCCTTGGGGTTTCTAATAAAGTTTATAATTTCCCAATGAGATCTGTGAGTTTCCCTTCTCCTTATTCTTGTTGGGAGCTTGTCTTTTGTTTCCCTCCGTTCCACGCTTCATACTAGTATCAACTGCTACTACTATGACAACTATGACTACTACCAAAACTACTACTACTGCTGCTACTGCTGCTGCTGCAGCTACTACTAGTACTACTACTTTTACAACTAATACTACTACTAGTTCTACTACTATAACTACTACTAGTAGTTTTACTACTACAACAACTACTACTATGTGTACTACTACTACTTCTCCAACTACTAGTACTACTACTACTGTTATATTTACTAATACTACTACTACTATTACTACTCCTTCTACTGCTATTAATACTAGAATTATAACTACTACTGCTACTACTACTACTACCAAAATTACAACTCATCCTGCTTTTGATACTCCTACTAGGTCTCCTACTACTACTGCAATAACTACTACACCTACTACTACTACTCCTACTCCTACTGCTATTGTTCGTACTACTACTACTACTACAACAACAACAACAACAACTACTACTACTACTACTACTCCTCCTACTCCTACTCCTACCACTACACCTACAACTACTACTACAACTACCACTCCAACTATGACTAGTACTACTGTTGCTGCTCCTTCTACTCTTACTTCTACTACAATGGCTATAACTACTACTGCTACTACTATTGCTACTATTACTACTATGACGACGACAAGTCCTACCACTACTACTGCTGCTGCTACTACTACTACTACTCCTACGCCAACTCCTCCTCCTATTACTACTGCTATAAATACTACAAGTACTGCTACTACTACCACTACTGCAACACATTTGCTACAACTGCTTCACCTATTGTTACAACTACTACTAGTACTACTACTACTATAACTACTACTAATACTACTACTACTATTATTACAACTACTACTCCTATTACTACAACTATAGCAATAGTAGTAGTAGAAGCAGCAATAGTAGTAGTAGTAGCAGCAACAATAGTAGTAGTACTAGTAATAGAAGTAGTAGTAGTAGGAGCAGCAGCAGCAATAGTAGTAGTTGTAGTAGTAATGGAAGTAGTAGTAGTAGTAATAGGAGTAGTAGTAGTAATAGTAGTAACAGTAGTAACAGTAGTAATAGTATTAGCAGTACCTACAGTAGTAGTAGCAGTGGTAGTAGGAGAATTAGTACTTGCAGTAGTAGTAGTTGTTGTAGTTGTTAGTGTAGTGGTAAAAGTAGGAGTTGGAGTAGGGGTAGTAGTACGAGTTGTAGTAGTATTAGTATTGCTAGTAGGAGCAAAAGTAATTACAGTAGAAGGAGTAGGAGTAGTAGTACTAGTAGTAGTGGGAAGAGGTGGAATAGTAGCAGCAGAAGTAGTAGTAGTTGTAGTAGTAGTAGCAGTATTGCAAGTAGGAGTAGTAGTAATTGCAGTAGCAGGAGTAGTAGTAGTAGTAGTAGTTGTTGTCGTTGTTGTTGGAGGAGGAGGAGGGATATTAGAAGTAGTAGTTGTTGTAGTAGTAGTAGCAGTAGTAGTAGTCGTAGTAGTAGTATGTAGTAGTAGTAGTAGTAGGGGTAGTTGTAATAGTAGTAGCTGTTGTAGTAGTACTAGTAGTAGTTTTAGAAGTAGTAATAGTAGTAGTTGTTGATGTAGTAGTAGCAGCAATTGTAGTAGGAGAAGCGGTAGTAGTATTAGTAGTTGCTGTAGTATTCATAGTAGTAGTAGCAGGAGTGGTAGTAGTAGCACTAGTAGTAGAAACAACTGTAGTAGTTGTAGTGGTTGTAGCGGCAGTTGTAGTTGTAGTAGTGGTAGTAAAAGTAGCAATAGCAGTAGTTGCAGTAGTAGTGGGAGTAGCTGGAGCAATAGTGATAGTAACAGTAGTAGGACTAGTGGTAGTTGTTGTTGTAGTAGTAGTGGCAGTAGTATTAGTAGTAGTAGTACCAGAAGTAGTAGTAGTAGTTCGAGCGGTAGTACTGGTAGAGGTTTTAAAAGTTGTAGTGTAGTAGTAATACTAGTAGTAGTCGTGGTGGCAGTAGTTCTAGCAGTAGTAGTACTAATAGCATTTGTGGCTGAAGTATCAGTAGTTATAGTAGTGGTAGAAGTAGTAGCAGTTGTTGTAGCATTAGTATCAGCAGTAGCAATAGTAGCACTTATAGTAGTAATAGTAGTAGCATTAGTAGCAGAAGTAGCAGTCATGGTAGTGGTGGCAGTAGTAGCAGTAGTAGCCGCAGAAGCTTAAGTAGCAGCAGTAGTAGTCATAGCAGTCATAGCATCAGTAGTAGAAGTTGTAGTAGAAGAAATAGTTGTAGCAGAAAAAGTGATAGTTGTAGTACTAGCAGCAGTATTAATAGTCATAGTTGCAATAATAGTATTAGTAGTGGTAGTAGTAGAAAAAGTAGTATTAGAAGGAGTAGCAGTTGTAGTAGTAGCAGAGGTGGTAGTAGCGACAATAGTAGTAGCAGAAGTAGTAGTAGTTGCAGAAGCAGTTGAAGTTCTGGTTGTAATATTCATAGTACCAGTGGTAGTAGTAGTTGCAGGAGCAGTAGCTTTAGGAATAGTAGTTGCTGTAGGAGTAGTGGTAGTAGTATTTGTAGTAGTAGTTGTTGTTGTTGTAGCAATAGTAGCAGAAGTAGCAGTAGTAGTAGAAATTGTACTAGTAGTAGTGGTGATTTTAGTGGCACTCAAATTAGTGGTAGCAATAGTGGCAGTAGTAGCTGTAGTTGTTATTATTGTAGTTGGTGTAGTAGTAATAGAATCTGTGGCAGAACTTAAAGTAGAAGTAGTAGTAGTTGTACTTATCATAGAAGTAGTAGTAGTAGCAGAAGTAACAGTAGTTGTAATTGTCGAAGTAGTAGCAACTATAGTAGTAGAAGTAGTAGCCGAAGTAGTAGTAGTAGCAGCAGTAGCAGTCATACCATCCATAGTAGTAGCAGAAGTACTAGCAGAAATCATAATAATAGCAGTAGTAGTAATAGTATCAATAGTGACAACAGTAGTAGTAGTAGCAGAAATAGTAGAAGTAGCAATAGTAGTAACGATAGCGGTAGTCGTCGTAGCAATAATAATTGTAGTAGTAGAACTAGTAGTAATAGTAGCGATAGTGGTAGCAGTGGTAGTTGTTGTGGAAGTTGTAGTAGTAGTAGCAGTAGTTGTATGAGTAGTAGCAGAAGTATTAGTAGTAGTAGTAGTAATTCTATTAGTATAAGAAGTACTAGTATTAGTAGTAGTATTATTGTAGCAGTAGTTTTAGTTGTAGTAGGATTTTTAGTAGCAGAAGTAGTAGTTGTTGTTGTTGTTGTAGGAGTAGTAGTAGTAGTAGCAGTAGTAGGAGTAGTAGTAGAAGATATAGAAGTAGCAGTGGTAGCAGTAGTAGTGGTAGTAACAGTAGTAGCAGTAGTAATAGTTAGAATAGTAGTAGTAACAGTAGTAGTACTAGTCGTAGTAGTAGCAGTAGTATTAGCAAGAGTAGTAGCAGTAGCACTGGTAGTAGTAGTAGTAGCTATAGCAGTTGAGTAGTAGTAGTAGTAGTAGTAGCAATAGCATTAGTTGTAGTAGTAGTAGTAGCAGTTGTAGTTGAAGTAGTAGTAGTAGCAGTAAAAGTAGTAGTAATAGTAGTAGTAGTAGTAGTAGTAGTAGTACTAGCGATTGTATAGGTAATAGTAGTGGTAGTAGCAGCAGTACCAATTATTGCAATAGTAGTAGCAGCAATAGTTGCAGTAACCGTGGAAGTAGTAGCTATAGTCAGAGTAGTAGTGGAAGTAGTAACAGTTGTAGCCTTAATAGTAGCAGAAGTAGCAACTGCAGGAGTAGTTGCAGTCGTAGTAGAAGCAGTGGCAATGGATTTGGTAGCAGTAGTACTAGTCGTAGTATTAGTAGCAGCAGCAGTAGTAGTAGTGGCATCAGCAGAAGTAATACTACTACTCCTACACCTACTTGTGCTACTACTACTACTACTACTCCTATAGCAACCACTCCTACCACGTCTCCTACTACTAATACTACTATCACTTCTACAGCTACTATTCTTTTTACTTCTACACCTATTCCTACTCTTGCTACTACTACTACTACTCCTGCTCCTACTACAAATACTCCTAATCCTGCTGTTGTTACAGTTGATACTACAACTTCTACTACTGCTGTTGTTGCTGCTGCTGCTTCTACTTCTATAGCTACTACAACTCCGTGTACTACTACTCCTATTACAACTATTATTACTGTCACTACTACTAATACTACTACCACTTCTGCTACTACAATTGCTAATTCTACAACAACTACTACAACTACTACTACGAAAATGTTATTGCTACTACTACTGTTGCTGCTACTGCTACTTCTCCTTGTGCAACTATCGATACTACTAATACTACTACTATTTCTACTACTACTGCTACTACTACTACTACTTCTCCTACTACGACTATTACTGCTACAACGACTAATGCTACCACTACTACTGCTCCTCCTCCTACTATTATTGTGACTACTACTACTACTAATGTTACAATTGTTGTAGCCACTACAACTCCGACTACTAGTACTACTGCTAGTACTGCTACTACTACTAATACTATTACTACTACTATTTCTACAACTACTACTACTGTTGCTTCTGCTGCTACTGATAGTACTACTACTACCACTACTATTGCTACTTTTGCCACAACTACTACTACTAGTGCTACTACTACCACTACTGCGGTTGCTGCTGCTACTACTTCTCCTACAACAACAACAACTAATCCCACTACAACTGCAACAACTATTGCTACTTCTACTACTACTTCTACTACAAGTGCTACTGCAGTAGCCACAACTGCTACAAGTACCGCTACTGCTCTACTTATCCTACAACTACTACAACTGCTGCTGCTACTACTGCTACTAGACTGCTAGTGCTTCTACTACTATTACAACTACTACTGTTGTTGCTGCTACTTCTGCTACTACTACTACGGCTACTACTACGACTTGAACTTCTACTAATTTCACAGCTACTACTTCTACTTCTGCAACTACCAATACTGCAACTACTACTACTAGTACTACATATGGAGATTCAACAACGACTACTGCAACTACTATGACTACTAATTTTGCTAATAATGCTGCTACTACTATTGCTACTACTACTTCAGCTACTACTACTACTACAACTACTAAAATTGCTTCTACTACTGCTACAACTACTAGTGCTACTACTCCTAATACTACAACTACTGCAACTACTGCTATTGTTGCTGCTACTAGTACTACAGCTACTTCCGTTACAAGTTCAGTTACAACTTCTTCTACTACTATTACTACTGCTACTACTACTACAATAGCTGCTGCTACTGCTACGGCTAATAATACTAGCACTACTACTACTGCTACTACTCTTCTTCTCCAACTTTTATTGCTACTACAACTACTCCTACTACTACTGTTATTGCTGCTACTAATACTACTACTACAGCTACTACAATTACTGCTACTACTACTGCTACTACTACTGCTACTAATACTACTACTTCTACTAATTCCACTACTACTGTTGCTAACACTGCTACTACTAACACTACTACAGCTACTATTATGGCTACCACTACTACAAATATTGTCACTCCAAGTACTACTTCTACAACTTCTGCCTCTACTACTACTACTACTACAACTACTACTACTTCTACTAATGTGCTGTTGCTACTACTACTACTATTACTATTGCTACTACTGCTATTGCTGCTACTACTACTACTGCTACTTCTACGACAATTATGACTACTACTAAAAGTACTACTGTTGCTGCTCCTGCTGTTGCTGCCCTTGCTGCTGCTACTATTAGTGGTACTACTTCTACAACTAATACTACTACTAGTTCTACTACTACAACTACTACTGCTTGTACTACTACTACTTCTGCAACTACTAGCACTACTACTACTGTTACATTTACTATTACTACTACTATTACTACTCCTTCTACTACTACTAATACTAGAATTATAACTGCTACTTCTACTACTACTACTACCAAAATTACAAGTCCTCCTGCTTCTGCTACTCCTACTGGGACTCCTACTACTTTAACAATAACTACTACACCTACTACTACTGCTCCTACTCCTGCTGCTAAGGCTGCTGCTACAACTACTACTACAGCAACAACAATAACAACTACTACTACTGCTACTCCTACTTGTGCTCCTACCACTACACCTACTACAACTACAACAACTACCACTCCAACTATGGCTAATACTACTGCTGCTACTCCTTCTGCTCTTGCTTCTACTACAATGGCTACAACTACTACTGCTACTACTATTGCTATAATTACTACTACTACTATGACTAGTAATACAACAACTACTGCTGCTACAACTACTACTACTAATCCTACACCAACTCCTCCTCCTACTACTACTACTATTACTACTATGAATACTACAAGTACTACTACTACTACCATTACTGAAACACATATGCTACAACTGCTACACCTATTGCTACAACTGCTACTAGTACTACTACTACTATAACTACTACTAATACTATTACTACTATCGCAACTAGTACTCCTACTACTATTATTACAACTACTTCTCCAATCACTACCACTACAACAATAGTAGTAGTAGAAGTAGTAATAGTAGCAGTAGTAGCAGCAACAATAGTAGTAGTACTAGTAATAGAAGTAGTAGTAGTAGCAATAATAGTATTAGTTGTAGTAGTAGAAAAAGTAGTAGTAGTAGTAGTAATAGGAGCAATAGTAGTAATAGTTGTAACAACAGTAATAGTATTAGCAGTACCTATAGTAGTAGTAGCAGTATTAGTACTTGTAGTAGTAGTTGTTGTTGCAGTTGTCAGTGTAGTGGTAGAAGTAGGAGTTGGAGTAGGGGTAGTAGTACAAGTTGTAGTGGTATTAGTATTGCTAGTAGGAGCAGTTGTAATTGCAGTAGCAGGAGTAGGAGTAGTAGTAGCAGTATTACAAGTAGGAGTAGTAGTAATTGCAGTAGCAGGAGTAGTAGTAGTTGTTGTTGTTGTTGTTGGAGGAGAAGCAGGAATATTAGAAGTAGTAGTAGTAGTAGTAGTGGTAGTCGTAGTTGTAGTTGTAGTAGTAGTAGCAGTAGTAGTAGTAGTATGTAGTAGTAGTAGAAGTTGTAGTAGCAGCAGCAACATCAGAAGTAGTAGTAGTAGTAGTAGTAGTAGCAGCAACAACAACAACAACAGTAGTAGTAGTAGTACTAGTAGCAATATTAGTCATAGTAATAGTAGTTGTTGAAGTAGTAGTAGCGCTAGTAGTTGTAGTAGTAGTAGTAATAGTAGTAGTAGTAGTAGAAGTAGTAGAAGTAGTACTACTAATACGAGTAATAGTAGTAGAAGAAGTAATACTAGTAGTAGAAGTAGTTGTAGGAGTAGTTTTAGTAGTTTGAGTAGAAGTAGTAGTAATAGTAGCGGTAGTAGCAATAATAGTAAAAGAAATAGAAGTAGCAGTAGTTGTTGTAGCAATAGTAGTTGTAGTGGCTGTCGAAGAAGTGGTAGCAGCAGTAGCAGTTGTAACCGTAGTGGCAGTAGTGGTAGTAAAAGTAGTCATAGCTATAGCAGCAGCAGCAGCAGTAGTAGTAGAAGTTATAATAGAACTAGAAGTAGTAGGAGTAGTAGTAGTAGTACTAGTGGTAGTAGAAGTAGCAGTAGTACTAAGAGTAGTAATAGTAGTAGTGGTTGTAATATTAGTAGTAGCAGTAGCAGTAGTAGCAACGATAGAATTAGGTGGAGTAGCAGCAGTAGTAGCAGCAGCAATTGTAGTACGAGAAGTAGTAGTAGTAGCAGTGGTAGTAGTATTAGTAGTTGTTGTAGTAGTTGTAGCAGTAGTAGCAGGAGCAGTAGTAGTAGCACTAGTGGTAGAAACAACTGTAGTAGTTGCATTGGTTGTAGCAGTAGTTGTAGTTGTAGTAGTGATACTAAAAGTAGCAGTAGCATTAGTTGTAGAAGTAGTAGGAGTAGTAGGAGCAATACTGATAGTAGTTGTAGTAGCAGTAGTAGTAGCAGTAGTATTAGTAGTACAAGTAGTACTAGTAGTAGTAGGAGTAGTAGTACTGGTATTGGTTGTAGAAGTTGTAGTGTAGTAGTAATAGTAGTAGTAGCAGTAGTGGCAATAGCTGTAGCAGTAGTAGCAATCATACCATCTGTAACAGTAGCAAAAGTACCAGCAGAAGTCATAATTGTAGTAGTAGTAGTAATAGCATCAATAGTTGTAGCAAAAGTAGTAGTAGTAGTAGTAGTAGTTGTTGTAGAGCAGTAGTATTAGTAGTGCGTGTAACAACAACAGTAGTAGTAGTAGAAGTGGGAGTAGCAGCTGTAGTTGTAGTATCAGTAGTAGCAATAGAGAATATAGTATTAGTAGCAGTAGGTGTAGTAGTTGTAGTATTAAGAGCTGTAGTAGTATTGGTGGCGTTGGTAGAAGTAGTAGGAGCAGGAGCAGTAATTGTGGAACTAGCAATAGCAGTGGGAGTACTAGTAGAAGTAGTAGTAGTAGTTGGATCGATATTGTTAGATGTAGTAGTAGCAGCAATCGTAGTAATAAGAGTAGCAGTAGGAGTAGTAGTTATTGTTGTAGGAGGATTAGCGGTAGTAGTAGCAGCAATTGTAATAGTAGAAGCTGAAGTAGTAGTAGCCACAGTAGTAGCAGGAGTATCATTACTAAAAATAATAGCAGTTGTAGTAGTAGCAATAGCAGTAATTGTAGTAGTAGTAGCAGCATTAGAAGTTGGAGCAATAGTAGTGGTATTAGTAGTAGTAGCAACAATGGTAGTAGCATTTGAAGGAGCAATAGTAGTAGTAGCAGTAGTAGTAGAAGAAGAAGAAGTAGTACTAGTAGTAGTAGAAGTATCAATAGAAGTAGTAGTAGTAGTCGTACTAGTTGGGCAAGTCGTAGAAGTAGTAGCAACAACACCATTAGCCGTAGTCGCAGTAGTAGTAGTAGTAGTAGTAGTATTAGTAGTATATGTACTAGCAACAAAAATAGTAGTAGTAGTAATCGTAACAGTAGTAGTAGTAGTGGCAGTAGTAGCATTAGTAGGAGTAGTAGTTGTTGTTTTAATAGTCGTAGTATCAATAGTAGCGATAGTACCAATAGTAGCGATAATAGCAATAGTAGCTACAGTAGTAGCAGTAATAGTAGTAGTTTCAGCAATTCGTGTAGTAATAGTAGTTGTTGTAGCAGTCATAGTAGTATTAGTAATAGTAGTAGCAGTAGTTGCAGTAGTAGAAGTAGAAGTTGCAATAGCAGAAGCTATAGTTGCAGCAATATAACTAGTAATAGCAGCAGTAGAAGTAGAAGTTGTATTAGTAATTGTAGCAGTTGTTGTGGTTGTAGTAGTAGTAGTACAAGTAATAGCTGTAGTAGCAACAACAATAGTAGTAGAAGCATCAATAGTGGTAGTAGTAGTATTTCTAGCAGAAGTAGTAGCAGTAGTAGCAGATATAGTAGTAGTACTAGTTGTAGAAGTAGCAGCTGCACGAGTCGTTATAGTAGTAGTAGTAGCAGAACTGTTAGGAGAAGTAGAAGTTGTAGTCGTAGTAGTAATAGTAGGAAAAGAAGTCTTAGTTTTGATAGCAATAGTTATTGTTGTAGTAGTAGAAGTAGGAGTAGAAGTCTTAGTTTTGATAGCAATAGTTATTGTTGTAGTAGTAGAAGTAGTTGTAGTTGTTATAATAGTAGCCGAAGTAACAGTAGTAGCAGTAGTTGTTATAGTAGTCGTAGCGGTCGTAGTACTAGTGCCATTAGTAGTAGTACCAGTAATAGCCGTAGTAGTAGCCACAGTACTAGTTGTAGTACCAATAGCAGTAGCAGTAGTCGTAGTAGTAGGAGTAGTAGGAGTAGCAACGTAAGTAGTAGCAGTAGTAGCAATAATAGTAGAAGTAGTAGTAGTAGGAGTTGCAGAAGTAGTAGTGGTAGTAGCGGTAGCAATAGTAGTAGTAGTAGTAGTTGCAACAGCAGTAATAGTAGCAGTAGGAGTAGTAGTTGTTGTTGTAGTAGTAGTAGTAGTAGTAGTAGTAGTAGTAAAAGTAGTATAAGTAGTTGTAGCAATAGTAGTGCTAGTAGTAGTAGTCGTAGTAGTCGTAGTACCAGTTGTCATTGTAGCAGCAGCAACAGGAGTAGTAGTAGTAGTACTTGTTGTTGTTGTGGTTGTTGTAGTAATAGTAATAGTAGTAGTATAAGTAGTAGTAGCTGGAGTCGTCATAGTAGTAGCAATAGCAGTCGTAGTAGCAAGGGCAGTAGTAGTAGTAGTAGTTGTTGTTGTTGTGGTAGTAGTCGTAGTATTAGTTGTAGTAGAAATGGTAGTAGTTCTGGCAATCGTTGTGGTAGTAGCCATAGTAGTGGTAGTAGCTAGAGTAGTAGTAGTAGAAGTAGTAATAGTAGTAAAAGTATTCGTACTAGTAGTAGCTATTGTAGTAGTAGTAGCAGTAGCAGTAGTAGTAGTAGTAATTATAGCAATTGCAAAATTAGTTTCAAGAATAGGAGAGTTGTAGTAGAAGTATTTGCAACAGTAGTAGTAGTTGCAGTAGCAGGAGTAGCAGTAGTAGTAGTAGCAATAGTAGTAGTAGTTGTAGTAGCAGTATTCGTAGAAGTTGTTGGAATAGTAGTTGTAGTAGCTGGAGTAGTTGTAGCAGTTGTAGTTGTAGCAGTAGTATTAGTAGTAGTAGTAGTAGCACGAGTAGTGGTAGTAGAAGAAGTAGTAGTAGTAGTAGCAGCAGCAGCAGGAGCAATAGTAGTAGTAATTGTAGCAATTGTAGTATTAGTAGTAGGAATAGGAGTAATTTTTGTAGAAGTAGTTCCAACAGTAGTAGTAGATTAAGCAGTAGGAGTAGTAGTTGTTGTAGTACTAATATTAACGAAAGTTATTTATAGCAGGTATAGTAGTAGGAGTAGTATTGGTAGTAGTAGTTGT
The DNA here is from genome assembly GCA_005019695.1 of Trichopus zeylanicus subsp. travancoricus. Classification (NCBI taxonomy): domain Eukaryota; kingdom Viridiplantae; phylum Streptophyta; class Magnoliopsida; order Dioscoreales; family Dioscoreaceae; genus Trichopus; species Trichopus zeylanicus. The sequence goes on from RXID01012441.1 coordinate 33,268, forward strand.
TGTAGCAGTAGCCGTAGTAGTAGTAGTAGTAGTAGTAATAGGAGTAGTAGTAGTGATTGTAGTAGTAATAGCATTAGCTGCAGTAGTAACAGTAGTAGCAGTAGTAGGAGCAACAATAGTAGTAGTAGTAGTAATAGTAGTATTCGTAGTAGAAGTTGTTGTAGTAATAAGAAGAATTGTGGTAGTAGAAGTTGCGGTAGTAGAAGTGGTAGCCAAAGTATTCACGATAATAGTGAAAGGAAGTAGTAGTAGCAATAGCAGTAGTCATTCTAGGAGTACAAGTAGAAGTGGTAATAATACTGGTAGTTGTTGTAGTAGTAGTAGCAGAAGTAGTAGTAGGGGGAGAAGATGTAGTAGCAGCTACAGCAGCAGTAGTTGTAGTTGTAGTAGAAGCAGTATTAGTAGCAGTATTAGTAGTCGTAGCAGTAGTTGGAGTACTACTAGTAGTAGCATTAGTAGCAGTGGTTGCAATAGTAGTCGCAGTAGTAGTAGTAGTAGTTGCAGTTGTAGCTGTTGCAGCAGTAGCAATAGCAATAGTAGTAGTAGTAGTGGTATTAGTAGTTTTTACCGTAGTAGCAATAGCAGTATTAGGATGAGGAGTAGTAGTAGCAAAAGAAGTGGTTCTAGTAGTAGTAGTAGTAATAGTAGTAGTAGTTGTAGTAGTAGTAGTAGAAGTAGTAGTAGTTGCTGTAGTAATAGAAGTAGTAGTAGCAGTAGTAGTAGCAGTAGAAGTAGTAGTTATAGTAGTAGTAGTAGTAGCAGTAGCAGTAGCAATAGTTGTAGTGGTAGTTGTTGTAATTGTTGTTGTTGTTATTGTAGGAGAATTAGCAGCCGTGGTGGTAGTAGTGGTAATAGTTATAGTAGTAGTACTAGAAGTGGCAGTATTTCTAATATTAGTGGTAGTAGCTGTAGTATTAGTAGTAATAGTTGTAGTGAAAGCATTAGTAGCTGCATTAGTTGTAATAATAGTAGCAGCAGTAGCAATAGCAACAATAGATAGCAGTTGTAGTAGTAGTTGTGTTAGCAATCGCAGTAGAAGAAGTAGTAGTAGCTGTACTAACAGAAGTAGTAGCGGTGTACAAGCAGTAGAAGTAGTAGCGGTAGTAGTAGTAGTAGTAAATGTCATGGTAGTATTAGTAGTGGTAGCAACAACAACAATAACAAGAGTAGTTAGTGCTTATAGCAACAACAGCAGCAACAACAGATGTAGTAGTATTGCTTGGAGTAGTAGTAATAGTATTAGTAGCTACAGTTTTAGTAGTAGTAGTAGTAGTAGTAGTAGTAGTAGCACAACTAGTACTAGTAGTAGCAGCAGCAGTAGTAGTAGTAGTAGGAGTTGGAGCAGGAGTAGGAATAGTAGTAGTTGTAGTAGTAGTAGTAGTAGTAGTAGGGGTAGGAGTAGCACTAGTAGCGATAGTAGTAGTGCGAGTTGGAATAGAAGTAGAGGTAGCAGTAGTAGTAGTAGGAATAGTAGTAGTCTTGTAGTAGTTGTTATTGTAGTAGTACTAGTAGTATTAGTAGTAGTAGTGATAGTGGTAGTACTAGTAGAAGTAGTAATAGCAGTAGTAGTTGTAGTAGTAGTTTTAGTAGGAGTTGTGGTTGTTGTTGTAGCGGATGCAATAGTACTAGTAGTTGTAGTAGCAGTAGGAGTTGGACTAGGAGTAGGAATAGTTGTAGTTGTTGCAGTAGTAGTAGTAGGAGTAGCTGTAGTAGGAGTAGGTGTTGAAATAGTAGTAGTAGGAATAGCAGTGCTAGTAGGAATAGTAGTAGTCGTAGTTGTAGTAGTTCTTGTAGTTGTAATAGGAGTAGTAGTAGTACTATTAGTAGTAATATTTTTTGTAGTAATAGTAGTAGCAGTTGCTGCAATAGTAGTAGTAGTAGTAGTAGCAGTAATAGCAGTAGTAGTAGAAACAATAGTATTAGATGTAATAGTTGTAGTAGTAGTGGTAGTAGTAGGAATAGTAGTATTACCAGTAGTAATATTAGTAGTAGTAGTAGTAGTAGCAACAACAGCAATAGTAGTAGTAGTAGTAGTAACAGTTGTATTAGATGTAGTAGTTGTAGTTGTCTTGTCAGTAGCAGTAAGAGTAGCAATAGTATAGTAGTAGTAGTATTAAGAGTAGCAGTAGCAATAGTAGTAGTAGTAGTAATAATAGTAGTAGTAGTGGTAGTTGTTGTTGTTGTTGTAGTAGTAGTAGTAGTAGTAGAAATAGTAGTTGTTGCTGTTGTAGTAGTAGTAGTTGCAGTAGTTGTAGTATTAGGAGTTGCAGTAGGGCTAGTAGTAGGAGTTGTAGTTGTTGTAGTAGTGGTTGCATCAGTACTATTAGTCGTAGTAGCAGTAGGAGATGGAGGAGGACTAGCAGTGGGAGTTGTAGTTATTGGAGTAGTAGGAGTTGGAGTAGGAGGAATAGTAGTAGTTGTAGCAGTAGTATTAGTAGAAGCAGTAGTAGGAGTAGTAGTAGTAGCAGTAGTAGTAGTACGAGTTGGAATAGTAGTAGAGGTAGTAGTAGTAGTAGGAATAGTAGTAGTCGTAGTAGTACTTGTTGTTGTAGTAGTAGCAATAGGAGTGGTGGTAGTCATAGTAGTAATATTAGTAGTAGTCATGGTAGTAGTAGTACTAGTAGTAGTAGTACTAGTAGTAGTAGTAATAGTAGTAGTTCTTGTAGTAGGAGTTGTAGGAGGAGTACCGTGGGAGTTGTGGTTGTTGGAGTAGTGGTAGTAGCATACTAGTAGTTGTAGTAGCAGTAGGAGTTAGACTAGGAGTAGGAATAGTTATAGTCATCATAGTAGTAATAGGAGTAGTAGTATTAGCAGTAGTAGGAGTAGGAGTTGAAAGAGTAGTAGACGTAGTCATACTAGTAGTAGTAGTAGTACTTGTCGGAATTGTAGCAGTCGTAGTTGTAGTAGTGGGAGTAGTAGTACAAGTAGTTGTAATATTTGTACTAGTTGTAGTAGTAGCAGTAGCAATAGTACAAGTAGTTGCAGTAGTAGTCGTCATAGTAGTAGTAGAAGTAGTAGTAGTAGCAGCAGCAGCTACAGCAGTAGTAGTAGCAGCAGCAGCAGCAATAGTAATAGTATTATTAGATGCAGTAGTTGTAGTAGTCTTATTAGTAGTAGTAGTAGAGTGGTAATAGTAGTGGGAGTAGCAGTAGCAATAGTAGTAGTAGTAGTACTAATAATAGTAGTAGTTGTGGTAGTTGTTGAAGTAGTAGTAGTTGTTGTTGTTGTTATTGTAGTAGTAGTAGTAGAAGTAGTTGTTGTAGTAGGAGTAGTTGTGGTAGCAGCAATAGTAGTAGCAGCAATAATAGTAGCAGGACTTGGAGTAGGAGTGGTAGTTGCATAGTAGTAGTAGTAGTAGGCGGAGTAGTAGTAGGAGCAGCATATGTAGTAGGAGTAGTAGTAGGAGTAGTAGTTGGAGTTGGTGTAGGAGTAGGAGTAGTAGTAGGAGTAGTAGTAGTACCAGTAGTAGTAGGAGTAGTAGTAGTAGCAATTGTACGAATAGTAGAAGTAGGAGTAGTAGTAGTTGTAGTAGTAGTAGTAGTAGAAGTAGTAGTAGTAGTAATAGTAGTCATATAGTATTAGTAGCAACAGTAGTAGTAGTAGTTGAAGTGGTGTTAGCAGTGATAGTAGGAGTGGTAGAAGCCGTTGGAGGGTGAGTAGGTGTAGTTGTAGCAGTAGTAGTACAAGGAGTTGTAGTAGTGGTAGTATTAGTAATAGCAGTAGTAGTTGTAGTAGTAGTAGTAGTAGTATTAGTAGTAGTAGTAGTACTACAAGCAGTAGCAGTTGTAGTAGCAACAACAATAGCAGCAACAATAGTAGTAGTAGTACTGGCAGTAGTATAAATAGTAGTAGTAGTAGAAGTAGTAAAATGAGTTATAGTCGGAGTAGTTGTAGTAGTAGTTGTGGTGGTGGTGGTAGTTGTGGCAGCAACAATAGTAGCAGTTGTAGTAGCAGCAGCAGTAATAATAGTAGTAGTTTAAATAGTAGTAGGAGTAGTAGTAGTAGGAGCAATAGTTGTATTGGTAGTAGTAGTAGTATTACAATTAGCAGCAGCAGCAGCAGCAGTTGTTGTAGTTGTAATTGTTGTGGTAGAAGAAGTAGTAGCGCTATAATAGTTTTAATAGTAGCGACTATAGTAGTAATAGTAGTATTAGTAGTAGTATATGTAGTAGTAGTAGGAGTAGTAGTGGTAATAGTAGTAGTAGTTGTTGTAGTAGTAGAAATAGTAGTCGCCGTTGCAGCAGTAACAGCAGCAGCAGTAGCAAAAGTAGTAGTAGTTGTTCTAGTAGTAGGAGTACTAGTAGTAGTAATAGCCATGGTTGTAGTAGCAGTATTAGTAATAGTAGTAGTAGGAGTAATAGTTGTAGTAGTGGGAGTGTCAGTAGTCGTAGTAGTTGGAGTAGCAATAGCAGTTGCAGCAGTAGCAAAAGTAGTAGTAGTTGTAGTCACTGTAGTAGTAGCAGTAGTAGTAGTCGTAGTAATAGTATTAGTACTAGTTGTTGGACGTGTGGTAGTAGTAGTAGTAGTCGTAATAGTAGTAGTACTAGGAGAAGTATTAGTGGTAGTCATAGTCGTAGTAGCGGCAGTAGTAATAGCCATAGTAGTAGCCGCAGTCGTAGTAGCCATAGTAATAGCAGTGGTAGTAGTTTTAATAGTAGCCGTAGTAATAGCAACAACAGTAGTAGGAAAAGGAGGAGAAGAAGTAGTAGTAGTAATAGCAGCAGCAGTAGTAGGAGTAGTAGTACTAGCAGTAGCTATAATAGTATTAGCAATATTTGTAGTAGCTGCAGTAGTAGTAGTATCAAAAGTAGTAGCAGTAGTGATAACAGTAGTAGTAGTAGTAGTCGTTGTTGTTATTGTTGTTGTCGTAGTTGTAGCAGTAGTAGTAGTAGTAGTAGTAGTAGTAGTAGTAGTAGTAGTAGTAGTAGCAGTAGGCATAGTTGTGGCAGTAGTAGTAGTAACAATAATAATTATAGGAGGAGATGTAGTAGTAGTAGTAATATTTGTGGTAGTAGTACTAGTGTTAGCTGTCGTAGTAATAGTAGAATTAGTAGTAGTAGTAGTAGTAGTAGTAGCAGAAGCAATATGAACAGCAATAGTAGTAGTAGCAATAATAGTACTAGTAGCAGTAGCAGTAGTAGTAGTAGCAATTGTAGAAGTAATAGAAGTAGCTATTGTAGCATTAGCAATAGTAGCAGTAGCAGTAGCAATAATAGTAGCAGTAGTAGTGGTGTTAGTGGTAGGAGAAGTAGTACTTGTAGTACTACTAGTAGCAACAGCATAATTACTACTACTACTTCCACTTGTGCTACTACTACTGCTCCTACTCCTACTACTAGTACCGTTTCTCCTACTCCTACTACTACTACAACCACTTCTACTATAGCTGCTACTATAACTACTACTTCTACACCTATTCCTACTTTTGCTACAACTACAACTACTCATAATCCTACTACAGCTACTCGTACTCCTACTGTCACTGCTGCTGCTACTACAACTTCTATCACTGCTACTGTTGCTACTGCTGCAACTACTTCCAGTACTAAACCTACCACTACCTCTACTACTATCACTACTGCTTATCTTACTACAACTAGTCTTACAACTACTACTTCTACTTCTACTACCACTGCTGCTGCTATTACTACTACTACAAGTACTGCTACTTCTATACAATGAATAAAACTACAGCACTACTGCTACTACTACTACTACTACTACCAATACTAATACAACTACTACTACTTCTACAACAACTGCTCCTGCTACTACTACTACTACTACTACTACTACTACTTCCCTACCACTATTCCCATTATTGTTACTGTTACTACTACTACTACTATTGTTGCTACCATTATAATTACTACTTCGGCTACTACAATGACTACTATTACTACTGCTGTTACTATTACTACTTGTACGATTACTACTACTACTACAATAACAACAACTACTACTATTACTATAACTGCTACTGCTACTACTGCTGCTGCTGCTACTACGACTACTACTGCTGCTGCTACTACGGCTAGAAGAAATATTGCAACCACTACTACTACTACTACTAC
>RXID01012442.1:0-47037 GCA_005019695.1 Trichopus zeylanicus subsp. travancoricus
TACTACTACTACTACTACTACTACTACTACTACTACTACTACTACTACTACTACTACTACTACTACTACTATTACACCTACTACTATTACTACAACAACTACTACTACTACTACTACTACTACTACCACTACTACTGCTACTACTATGACAACTACAAATACTAGTACTATAACTTGAACTACCACTACTACTTCTATTCCTACTGCAACTGGTACTACAACTATTACTATTACAAACACCACCACTCCTACCGCTTCTACTACTACTAGTACTTCTAATCCTGCTACTGCTACTACTGCTACTACTACTGCTACCTCTGCAACTAGTACTACTCCTACTAATATACTACTACTACTAGTATTACTAGAACTACTACTCATACTACTACTCCTACTACTACACCTGCTCCAACTTCTACTTCTACTACTATTACTCCTACTCCCATTCCAACTACTACTACCACTACTTCTACCACTACTACTGCTACTACTTGTAATACTACTATGGCTAGTGCTAATGCAGCTACTGCTACAACTATTCCAACTACAGCTACTCCTACTACAACTACTACACTTACTACTTCTGCAACTAATACTTTTGTGCCTCTTGCTACTACTACTACAACAATAATTGCTACTGTTACTACTAATACTACAACTACCGCTACAACTACCACTACTACTATTACAACTACTACTACTGCTGCAGACGTTGCTGCCAATCCTACTACTACTTCTACTTTAACACCTACTACTACTACTACTACTACTACTACTACTACTACTACTACTAATACTACTACTACTACTACTACTACTACTACTACTACTACTACTATTACTACTAATACCACTACTAATAATGATACTACTACTACAACTTCTAATACAACAATAACAACAACAACTACTACTCCTACTACTACTGCTATTAAAACTACTGCCACTGTTGTGGCTACTACTATCACATCTACTATTACTACTAGTACTACTACAACTACTTCTAATACTTCTACAACAACTGCTACTTCAACTACTACCACCCCTTCAGCTACTACTACTACTACTCCTACTATTACAAGAACAGTGGCTACCACTATTGCTACTACATCTACTACTAATACTACCACTACTACTTTTACTCCTACTACTTCTGCTGTTGCTACTACTACTACTCCTCCTACTCCTCCTTCTCCTCCTCCTCCTACTACTACTACCCCTACTACTATAGGTACTACCACATTTGCGACTAATCATACTATTACTAGCTCAACCACCACTACTACTACTGTTGCTACATCTATTACCACAAAAACCACTACTTCTACTACTTCTCCTATTACTGCTACAACTTCTGTTGCTGCTGCTACTACTACTACTACTACTACCACATGTGCTCCTACTGCAACTACTACGACTACAACAATAACAACTACTGCTACTACTGCTCCTGCTTTGACTACTACTACGATTACTACTCCTACTACTTCTGCTGCTACAACTACTACTACAACAACAACTACTGCTACTACTACCTCTACTACTATTGCTGCTACTATTACTGAAACTACTGCTACTGCAGCTACTACTACTATTGCTACTGGTACAACTACTATTAACACAACTACTACTGCTACTACTTTTACTACTACTACTACTACTCCTAACACTCCTATGACTTCTATGACTACTACTCCAACTACTGCTACAACTACAACACTCCTACTACTACTACTACTACTACTACTACTACTACTACTACTACTACTACTACAAATACTACCCCTACAACTACTAATATTGGACCTATTGCTACTACTGCGACTACTATGATGATTTATACAACTACCACTACTACTACAACTACTGTTGCTGCTACTACTACTGCTGCTGCTGTTACTTCTACTACTACTACTACTACTAAAACTATTACTGCTACTTCCACTGCTCCAACTACTCCTACTACAACTCCAACTATTTCTAACACTCCTACTACTACTGCTATGCTTACTCCAACTACTACTACTACTGCTACTACTACTACTACTACTTCTACTACTAGAATAATTGCTACTACTAATACTCCTACTACTACTAGTACTACTACTACTAATACTAATACTACTACTAGTACTACTACTATTACTCCTACACCAACCCTTACTACTACTCCCACTACTAGTCCTACTCCTACACCTACTACCATTACTATTACTCCTACTATTAATACTAACACTACTACTGCTACCCCTACTATTACTGCTAAAACTCCTGCTGCTACTACTACTACTGTTGTAGCTACTATTACAATAAATACTTTAGCTTCTACAATAACTACTACTACTACTGCTCGTACTAAGACTACTACTGCGACTACTCCTACAACAACTACTACTACTACCACTGCTGCTGCTACTACTACTGCTACTACTACTACTACTACTGCCACTAATATTTCTACTATTATTGCTACTACTACTCCTACTGCTACTATGACAAGAACTACTACCCCTACGACTACTACAATTCCTATTACTACTACAACTATTATTGCTACGACTACTGCTGCTGCTACTGCTATAGCTACTACAAGTCCTATTACTACTGTTACTACTGCCACAACTACTACCACTACTACTATTGCTACTATTACTACTACTACTACTACTACTTCTGCTATGACTACTATAACTACTGTTGCAACTAAAATAGCCACTACTGTTACAACTAGTACTACACCTACTAGTAGAACTACTTATACGACAAGAAATATAGCCACAACGGTAGATACTGCTACTACAACTGCTACTACTACTAGTATTGTAACTACGTTTGCTACTATTACTGCTCCTATTACTACTATTACTACTGTTGCTGCTCCTGCTGTTGCTGCTACTAATACAGCTGCTACTACTACTGCAACTACTACTAATACTATTGAGACTACCACTATTATTTTTGTTGCTGCTGCTATAGCAACTACTAATACTACTACTAAAACTACTACTACTACCATAACTACTGTGAGCACTACTACTATTGTTACGACTACTGCTACTACTTCCGCTGCTGCTGCTGCTGCTACTACTACTACAACAACAACAACAACAATAACAACTACTGCTACTACTACTACTACTACTACAAATACTAACAGTACTACTACTCCTACTACAACTACTACTACTACATTTCTAAAACACTACTATAGCAACCACTACTATTGCTACTACTACTACTCCTATTACCACTACTAGAGCTACTACTACTATGACTTCTATAAGTACTACTACTGCTACTGTTGCTACTAGCACTAAACTACTACTACAACTACTACTACTAGGATTGTTACTACTCAAACAACTACAGCTATTACTAATACTAATACTACTACTACTACTATAACTCCTTTAGCTACTACTACTACAACTCCTACTACTACTACTATGGCTACAACTACTAGTACTCCTATTACTACTTCTAATACTATAACTACTACAAATACTACTACTTCTACTATTACAACAACTACTACAAGTACCACTACTCAACTTTTACAACTCCTCCTAGTACAACTTCTACAACTACGACAGCCACTACCACTACAACTCCTACACCTATGATTACTCCTACTACTACTTCTACTACTACAACTACTAGTACAATAACTACGGCTGCTACTACTACTTCTACTACTATTGCTTCTACTATTACTGAAACTACTACTACTTCTACTACCACTACTACTACTATTCCTACCAGTACTACTACTACAATTCCTATTACCACAACTACTATTTCTATTGCTACTACTATTACTGCTATAATCCCTACTACTTCTACTACTACTGCTACTACTACAACATTTCTACTACACTACTACTGTAACTTCTACTATTGCTACTACTACAACTCCTATTACTTCTACTGTTGCTAATACTACTACTACTACTTCTACTACTACTACTGCTGCTGCTGCGGCTACTAGTACTACACTACTACTACAACTACTACTACTAGCACAGCTACTACTCGGACAACTACTACTATGACTAATACTAATATTACTACTACTACTGCAACAGCAACTACTAATACAACAACAACTACTACTACAACTCTTTTTCCTACTACTACTACAACTCCTACTATATTACTAGAGCTAAACTACTAGTAGTCCTACTGCTACTACTGATACTACAAATACTACTAATACTACTACTTCTACTACTACTACTACTCCTATAACTACTAATATTTGACTTCTACTGCACCTCCTAGCACTACTACTACAACTACCACTACTACTACAACTACTGCTACTATAACTACTACAACTTCTACTACAACTACTCCAACTCCTAGACCTATGGTTACTCCTACTACTAGTTATATTGCTATAGCTACTGTTACAACAACTTTTGCTGCTATGACTACTTCTACTACTATTGCTACTATTATTACTAAAACTACTGCTACTGCTGCTACTACTACTACTACTATTATGAATAGTACTACTATTATAACTCCAATTACCATAACTACTACTGCTACTACTAATGCTACTCCTGCTAGTACTACAAATCCTAATACTCCTATGACTTCTTCGATAACTCCTCCAACTACTGCTACAACTACTACCAACCTACTACAACTACAACTACTACTATTAAGAATACTCCAACTGCTACTACTACTCGTACTACAATTACTACTGCTACTACTTATCATACTAATACTACTACTCCAAACACTCTTTTGACTACCACTTTGGCAAAAACGGCTACTGCTACTTCTACTACTATTACTACTACTTCCCCTTCTACAACTACTACTTTCGCAACAACTACTACTACCACTCCCACTACTACTACTATAAGAACTACTATTGCTAAGACTACTACTACTCCTACTACTACCACAACAACTACTACTACTACTTTTCCAACTCCTACTCCTACTACGGCTACTACTACTACTCCTACTACCACCACTACTACTACATCTATGCCTACTATTATTCCTACTACTATTTTAATTCCTACTACTACTACAACTACTACTGCTGCTGCTACCACTACCCCAACAATAATAACTCCTACCACCACTCTTGCTACAACTCCTACTATTACTACTACAACTAGTACTACCACTTCAAATACTACTACTATTATTACTACTACAACAACAAATACTACTACTACTACTACCAATACTACTATACTACTATTACACCTAACACTTCTGTTACTACTACTAATGCTACTGGTACTATTCCTACATCAACAACAACTACCATTACTCCTACTGCTGCTGCCACTACTACGAGTACTACTACTACTACTACTAGTTGTAGCTATAGTAGTAGAAGTTGGAGTAGTAGCAGTAATAGTAGCAGCAGCTGCTGCAACAGTACTAGTAGTACTAATGCTAGTAGTAATCCTAGTAGTCATTATATTAGTAGTAGTATATGTAGTAGTAGTAGAAGTTGTTGTAGTAGTAGTCAAAGTAGCAGCAGGAGTACTAGTAGTAATAATAGTAGTAGTAGTAGCAGTGGTAGTAGTAGCGGTAGTAGTAATTGAAGTAGTAGGAGTAGTAGCTATAATTGTAGTAGCAATAGTAGTACTAGTAGTAGCAGTAGGAGTAGTAGTAGTATTAGTAGTAGTAGCAGCAGCAGTAGTAGTAATTGTAGTTGTAGTAGTAGAAATAGTAATTTTAGTAGCAAGAGTAGTAGTAGTTGTAGTAGGAGGAGTAGTAGTCATAGTAATAGTAGTAGTTGTTGCTGTAGTAGCAGTAGTAATAGTAGTAGCTATAGTATTAGTACTAGTAGTAGTCATAGTGCTAGTAATAGTAGTCATACAAATAGTAGCAATAGTAGTTGTAGCAGTAGTAATAGTTATAGTAGTAGTAGTAGGAGTAGTAGTGGTTGTAGGAGTAGTAGCAATAGTTGCAATAGTAATTACAGCAGTGGTAGTAGTAGGAGTAATAGTAGTAGTTGTTGTTGTAGTAAAAGCAGTAGCTGCAGCAGCAGTAGTAGTAGTAGTACAAATAGTAGTAGTAGTAGTAATTGTAGCTGTAGTAGTAGTAGCTATAATTGTAGTAGCAGCAGTAGTACTGGTAGTAGCAGTAAGAGTAGTAGTAGTAACAGCAGCAGCAGCGGTAGTAGTAACAATAATTGTTGTAGTAGTAGTAGCAGTAGAAATAGTAGTAGTAGTAGCAGGAGTAGTAGTAGCAGTAGTAGTAGTAGGAGTAGTAGTGATATTGATAGTAGTAGTTATTGTAGTAGCAACAGTAATAGTAGTTGTTGTAGCAGTACTTGTAGTAGTCATCGTAGTGTAAGTAATAGTTGTAGTAGTAGTAGCAGCAGTAGTAGTTGTAGCAGTAGCAATAGTTGTAGTAGGAGTAGTTGTAGCAACAGTCGTAGTAGATATAGTAGCAATAGTAATAGCAGTAGTGGTAGTAGTAGTAGTAGTAGTAGTAGTAGTAGGAGTAGTAGTAGTTGTTGTTGTTGTAATAGTAGTAGTTGTAATTGTAGTAGTGTTATTAGTAGTAGTTGTAGTAGTAGTATTAGTTGTAGTTTGAATAGCATCAATAGTGGTAGTAGTTGTTAAAGTGGTTGTAGTTGGAGCTTTAGTAGTAGTAATAGTCTTAGTTGTATGAGTTGTAGTAGTAGTAGCAGTAATAGCTATAGTTGAAGTAGAAGTATTAGGGGTACTAGTAGTAGTAGTAGAAGAACTAGTTGTAGTAGTTATAGTATTAGTGGTAGACATAGTAGCAGTAGTAGTTATAGTCAAAGTAGTAGTATTGGTAGTAATAGTTGTAGTGGAAGAAGAAGAAGAAGAAGAAGAAGAAGAAGTAGTAGTAGTAGTAGTAGTAGCAGAAGTAACAATATTAACAATAGTAGTAGTAGTAGTAGTCGTAGTAGCAGCAGCAGCAGTAGTAGTAGTAGTAGTAATTGTAGTACTAGTAGTAGCTGTAATAGTAGTACCGGCAGTAGTAGCAGCAGCAGCAAAAGTAATAGTAGTTGTTGTTGTAGCAGCAGCAGCAGTAGTAGAAATAGCAGTTGTAGTAGTAGTGGTAGTAATAGTACTAGCAGTATTAGTAGTAGTAGTACTAGTTTTAGTAGTTTGTTATAGTAATAATTATAGTAGTAGTAGTTGTTGTTGTTGTTGTTGCAGCTGTAGTAATAGTCATAGTAATAGTAATAGGAGTAGTGGTTGTAGTTGTTGTAGTAAGAATAGTAGTATTAGAAATAGCAGTAGTGGTAGTAGTAGGAGTAGTAGTAGTTGTGGTAGTAGTAATAGTAGGAGTAGTAGTTGTTGTTGAACTAGTAGTAGTTGTAATAGAAGTAGCATTGGTAGTAGTAGTAGTTGTACTAGTATTAGTAGTAGTAGGAGTGGCAATCGTAGTGGTAATTGTATTAATAGTGGTAGTAGTAGTTGTTGTAGTAGTAGTAGTAGTATTAGTAATTGTAGTAGTTGAAGTTGAACTATTAGGACTACTATTAGTAGTAGTAATAGTAGTAGAAGTAGTAGTAGATATAGTATTAGTGCTGAGAGCTGCTGTAGTAGTAGTAGTAGTGCTAGTAGTACTAGTAATAGTAATAGCTATTGTAGCTGTAGTAGTAGCAGTAGTAGTAGTTGTAGTAGTAGTAGTAGTAGGAGGAGTAGTAGTAGTAGTGGGAGTAGTAATAGTAGTAGTTGTAGTAGTAGTAGTAGTAGTAGTAGTAGTAGTAGTAGTAGAAGTAGTAGTAGGAGTAGCAGCAGCATCAGTAGCAGCAGTAGTTGTTGCAATAGTAGTAGTGGTAGTTGTAACAGTAGTTGTAGTATTAGTAGTAACAGTAGTAGTTGTTGTAGTAGTAGTAGTAGTAGTAGGCACAGGAGTATTAGTTGCAGAAGTAGTAAGTGTAGTAGTAGTCGTAATTGTAGCTGTAATTGCAATAGTAGTAGCAGTAGTTGCATTAGCATTAGCAGTAGTAGTATTACCAGTAGTAGCAACAGTAGTAGTAGTACTAGTAGTCGTAGGAGAAGTAATGGTAGTAGTAGTTGAAGTGGGAGTTGGAGTAATAGTAGTAGAAGTAGTAGTAGGAGTAGTAGTACGAGTAGTAGCAGTATAGTAGTAGAAGCAGCAGTAGTAGTAAAAGTAGTAGTGGTAGTGGTAGTAGTAGTAGTTTCCATTGTCCTCAAAGTAGTAGTATTAGTAGTAGATGCAGTAGTACTAGTAGTAGTAGTTGTTGTTGTAATAGTAGGAGTAGTAGTAGTAGCTATAGGAGTGGTGGTAGTAGTAGTAGTATTAGTAGTAGTAGAAGTATTAGAAGTAGTAGTAGTGGTAGTAGTCCCGTTAGTTGAGGTAGTTGTAGTTGTTGTAGTAGTAGTTGTTGTAGGAGTCATTGCCGTCCTAGTAGTTGTAGTAGTAGTTGCAGCAATAGTAGTTGGAGTAGGGGTTGTAGTAGCAGTAGGAGTGGTAGAAGTAGCGGGAGTTGCAGTAGAAGTAGTTGCAGCAGCTGCAGTAGTAGTAGTTGGAGTAGTAGTAGTAGTAGCAGTAGTAGCAGCAGCAATAGCAATTGTAGTAGTCGTTGTATTAGAAGTAGTAGCAGGAGTCGTAGTGGTAGTAGTAGTTGTAACAATAGTACAAAAGTGGTAGTAGAGTAGTACTGGTAGCAGACTTAGTAGGCATAGTTGTTGTAATTGTAGTAGTAGTTGTAGTGGAAGTATTAGTGGCGGTAGTAGTAGTAGTAGTAGTAGTAATAGTAGTAGTAGTAAATAGTTGTAGTAGTAGGAGTAGCAACAGCAGCCGCAATAGTAGTAGTGGTAGTAGTAGTAGTAGTAAAACTAGTAGTAGGACTGGTAGTAATAGTTGTAATAGTAGCAGCAGCAACAAGAGTGGTGCTGTTAGTAGTAGTTGTAGTTGTTGTTGTTGTAGTAGTAGTAGCAGTAGCAATAGTGGTTGTAGTAGTAGTTGAAGTAGTAGCAATAGTGGTAGTTGTTGTAGTATGAGTAGGTTTAGGAGCAGGAGTAGTAGTAGTAGAAGCAGTAGTAGTAATATGAGTTGTAGTAGTAGTAGTAGGAGTAGTCATAGGTGTAGCAATAGAAGTAGTAGCAATAGTCACAGTAATAGTTGAAGTGGTATTAGTATTAGGAGGAGTAGTAGCAGTAGTAGCAGTAGTAGTAGTAATAGTAGCGAAAGCAGTAGTATTATTAGCAGTAGTAGTGGTACTAGTAGTGTTAGTAGTAGTAGCAGTAGCAATAGTTGTAGTAGTTGTAGTAATAGTAATAGCAGCAATAGTAGTAGTCGTAGTCGTAGTAGTAATAGTAGCAGTAGTGGTAGTAGTAGTAGTAGTGTTAGTAGTATTAGTAGTAAAAGTGGTAATAGGATTAGTTGTTGAAATCGCATTAGTAGCAGTAGTAGCAGTAGTTGTTATAGCAGACGTGGTAGTGGTAGTAGTTGTTGTTGTTGTAGTAGCAAAAGTAACAATAGTAATAAGAACAGTAGTCGTAGTAGTGGGAGTAGCAATAGTAGTAGCAGGAGAAGTAGTAGTAGTACCAGCAGAAGCAGTAGAAGTAGTACCTATTATAGCATTAGGGGACGAAGGAGGCATAATAATAGTAGTAGCGGTAGCAGCAACAGTAGTAGCAGCTGTAGCAGTAATAGTAGTAGTAGTAGTAGCTGCTGTAGTAGTAGTAGTAGTACTGGTAGTGGCAGCTACTGTAGCATCAATAGTAGTAGTAGTAGATGTAGTAGTAGTACTAGTGGCTGCAGTAGTAGTAGTAGTAGTAGCAGAAACTGCTGTAATAGCTATGGTAGCAGTAGCAAAAGTAGTAGCAGCAGTAGTAGTAGTTGTAGTATAAGTAGTTTTAGTAGCAATAGTAATTGTAGTAGTAGCAATAGTAGAACAGTAGTACGACGATAGCAGTAATAGTAGAAACAGCAGCAGTAGTAGTTGTAGCAACGGCAGCAGGAGTAGTAGTAGTAGTAGTAGTGCTAGTAATAGTATTAGTAGTAGCAGTAGTAGTAGCAGTAGTAGTAGTCGTAGAAGTAGTGGCAGTATCAATAGTACCAGTAGTAGTTGCAGTAGTAGTAGTTGGAGAAGTAGTAGTAGTAGCTGTAATAGTAGAAGTAGTAGCAGTAGTGGTAGTATCAGCAGAGTGGCAGTAGCGGTACTAGTAATAGTAGTAGTAATAACAGTAGCAGTGGTAGTAGTAGTAGTAGTTGTAGTAGTAGTAGTAGTTATGGTGGTGGTGGTGGTGGTGGTGGTGGTAGGAGTAGTAGTAGAATTAGCAGTAGTAGCAAAAGTAGTGGTAGTAGTAGTCATAGTTGTGGTTGTAGAAATATTAGTAGTAGTAACAATAGAAAGAGTAGTAGTAGTAGTAGCAATAGTAGTAGCAGTAGTAGAAGTAGTAGTTGTAGTATTAGTAGTAGTAGTAAGATTAGTGGAACATGTAGTAGTAGTGGCAGCAGTATTAGTAGTAGTAGTAGTTGCATAAGCACTAGTTCTAGCATCAGTATCTATAGTAGTTGTAGTAGTAGCTGTAGTAGTCGAAGCAACAGTAGTAGTAGTAGTAGGAGTGGCAGTTGAAGTAGTAGTAGCTATAGTAGTTGTAGTAGTGGTAGTTGTTGTTGTAGTTGTTGTTGTACTAATTGTATTTGTTATAGTAGCAGTAATAGTGGTAATAGTAGTAACATTAATAGTAGTAGCGAAAGTAGTAGTAGTAGTAGTACTGCTATAGTAGTACTGGTTGAAGTAGGAGTGCTAGCATTATTAGCAGCAGCAGTAGTAGTTGTAGTTGCAGTCGTAGTAGTAGTAGTAGTCGTATTAGTAGTTGCAGGAGCAACAACAGTAGTAGTAGTAGTTGTGGCCGAAGTAGAAGCAGTTGTAGTAGTAGCAATAGTAGTAGTAGTAGCAGTAGTAATAGTCGCAATAGTAGCAGCAACAACGAGAGTAGTTGTAGTGGTAGCAATAGTAGTGGTGGTGGTAGTACTACTAGTAGCAGTAGTAGTAGTAGATGTAGAAGTAGCAGTAGTAATAGTAGTAGTAGTAGAAGTAGTACTAGTAGTAGTAGTGGGAGTAGTTGTAGGAATACGTGTATGTGAAGGAATACTAGTTGGACGAGTAGTACTTGTAGTAGTAGTAGTAGGAGTAGTAATAGTAGTACTAATTGTTGTATAGGGGTAGCAGCAGGGATAGTATAGGTCATAGTAGTAGTAGTAGTTGTTGTTATTCTTGTTGTTGTAGTAGTAGGATTAGTAGTTGTAGTAGTAGTGGCAATAGTAGTCATAGTAATAGTTGTAGTAATAGTAATAGTTGTCGTGGTAATATTTGTAGTAGTAGAAGTAGGAGTGGAAGTAGTAGTAGAAGTATTACTCATAGTAGCAGTAGTAGTAGCAGCAACAACAGTAGTATAGCTGAAGTAGTACTAGTTGGAGTAGTAGTAGTAAAAATCATAGTAGTAGTAATTATAGAAGTATTAGTTGGAGTAGAAATAGAAGTAGCAGCAGTTATAATAGTAGTGGTACTAATAGCAATAGCAGTAGTAGTAGTGGTAGTGGTAGTAGTAGAAGTACTAGTGGCAGTAGAAGTAGTAGTAGTAGTAGTAGTATAACTAGTAGTGGTAGTAGGAGCAGTAGTAGCAGTAGTAGCAGTACTAGAAGTTGTAGAAATAATAGTAGTAGTAGTAGTAGTAGTAGTAGTAGTAGTAATAGTAATAGTAGTAGTAGTAGTAGTAGTAGTAGTAGTTGTTGGAGTAGTAGTAGTCATAGTAGTAGTAGTACTACTAGTACTAGTCGCAGTAATAGTAGCTGCAGAAGTAGTAATCATAATAGTAATAAGAGTAGTAGCAGTAGTAGAAGTAGTGATAATAATAGTAGTAGTAGTAATAGTAACAGTAGTAGTAGTAGTAGTAGTAGTAGTAGTAGTAGTAGTACTAACAGAAATAGTAGAAGTATTATTTACAATAGCAGTAGTAGTAATAGTAGTAATAGTAGTAGTAACGGTAGTCGTAGTAATAGTCGCAGAAGCAATAATTGGAGTAGTAGTAGTAGCAATCAGAATAGTAGTAACAATAGTAGTAGGGGTTGGAGTAGCAGTAGTGGTAGAAGTAGCAACTATAGTAGTAATAGAAGTAACAATAGTTGTAGTAGTAGTTGGAGTAGTAGCAGTAGAAGTAGAAATAATGGTTGCAGAAGCAATAGAAGTTGTGACAGTAGTAGTAGTACTACCAGTAGTAGCAAAAATAGAAGTAGCAGTAGTAGCAGGAGTAGTAGTAGTTATAGTAGTTGTGGTTGTACTAGCCGCAGCAGCAGCAGCAGCAGTAGTAGTAGTAGTACTGGTAGTACTAGTAGTAGTAGGAGCAGCAGCAGTAGGACTAGTAGTAGTAGTTGTTGTTGTTGTTCTCCTTGTTGTTTTTGTAGAAGTAGTAGTGGTCATAGTAGTAGTAGTAGTAGTAGTAGAAGTAGATGAAGTAGTAGTAGCAGCAGAAGTAGTGGTAGTAATAGTAGTAGTAATAGTTGCAATAGTAGCAATTGTTGTAGTAGTTGTAGTGGTAGTAGTAGTGGTAGTAGTACTAGTTGTAATCGTAGTTGTAGTTGTAGAAATTGAAGTAGTACTAGTTGTAGTAGTAGTAGCAATGGTAGTAGCACTAGTTGCAATACTAGAAGTAGAAGTAGTAATAGTTGTAGCAGTAGTAGAAGCAGAAGTAGTAGAAATACTAGTAGGAGGAGCAAATGTATGAGTAGGAGTAGCAGTAGGAACAGCAGCAGTAGTAGGAGTAGTAGTAGTATGAGTAGCAACAGAAGTAGTAGCAGTAGTCGCGGTAATAGTAGAAGTAGTAGCAGTTGTTGGAGTAGTAGTTCTAAAAGCAGTAGTAGTATAGCAGCAGTAGGATTAGCAATAGTAGCAGTTGCGACAGTAGCAGTAGTAGTGGTAGTAGTTGTAGCAGCAGTAGTAGTTTCAATAGTAGTGGTAGTACTGGTAGTAGCAGTAGTAGAAGTAAGAGTAATAATAGTAGTAGAAGTAGAAGTAGTAGTAGAGTAGTAGAAGTAGTAGTAGTTGTAACAGTAGCAGTCTCAACAGGAGTAGTAGAAGTAGTAGTAGTAGTTGTTGTTGTTGTCGTAACTGTAGTAATAGTAGTAATAGTAGTAGAAATAATAATAGAAGTAGTAGTAGTTGTAATTGGAGTAATAGTAGCAATAGTAGTAGTAATAGCAGCAGCAGTAGTAGTAATAATAGTATTGTCGAAGCAGTAGTAGTAGATGTAGTAGTAGTAATAAGTGTACAGTCGCAGTAGCAGTGGCAGTAGAAGTAGCAGTGGTGGTAGTAGTATTAGTAGTAGTAGTAGTAGTAGTAGTAGTAGCAGCAGAAGTTGTTGTACTAGTAGTAGTAGTAGTTGTTGTTGTTGTAGTACTTATAATAGTAGCAGTAGTAGAAGTAGTAGTTGTAGTTGTAGTAGTAGTGCTTGCACTAGCAGTAGCAATAGTAGTAGTAGTAGTAGTAGTAGTAATAGTACTGGAAGTAGCAACAGAAGTAGCAGAAGTACAAGTAGTAGAAGTTGTCATTGTCATCATTGTTGTTGTAGGAATATTAGTTGTACCAGGAGTTGTACTAGCATTACTAGTTGTGGGAGCAGTAGAATTAGCAGCAATAGTCGTAGTAGTAGTAGTAGTATTAGTAATAGTAGTAGTAGTAGTTGCAATAGTAGTTGTAATAGTTGCAGTAGTGGTAGTTGTTGTTGCTTGGTTGTAATAGTAGTAGTGGTAGTACTACTCTTAGCATTAGTTGTGGTAGTGGTAGTAGAAGTAGAATTAGTAGTAGTAGCAGCAGCAGCAGAAGTAGTAGCAGCAGTAGTTGTAGGAGTAGGTATAGGAGTAGAAGTAGTATTAGGAGCCGTAGTAGTAGTAGTAGTAGTATTATTAGTACTAGTAGGACTAGTAGTATGAGAAGCAACAAAAGTAGTTGCAGTAGACGCAATAAGAGTGGAAGCAGTAGTAGTAGTTGAAGTATTAGCAGTAGTAGTTGCAGTAATAGGAGTAGTAGTAATACTAGTAGTAATAGTAGTAGTGGCTGCAGCAGCAGCATTAGTTTCAAGAATAGTAGTTGTTGTTGTTGTAGTAAAAGCAGTAGTAGCAATAGTAGTTATTGTGGTAGTAGTTATAGCAGTAAAAGTAGTATTAGGAGTAGCAAAAGCAGTAGGAGTTGCAGTAGTAGTAGCAGTAGCAGTAGTAGTTGTAGTAGTAATAGTAGTAGTAGTAGTAGTAGTAGTAGTAGTAGTAGTTGTAGTAGTAGTAGTAGTAGTAGTAGTAGTAGTAGTAGTAGTAGTACCAGTAGCAGTCGTAGTAGTAGCATTGGTAGTTGTAGCAGTATTTGTAGCAATTATAGTAGAAGCAATAGTTGTAGGAGTAGGAGTAGTAGTAGTAGTAGTAGTAGTAGAAGTAGTAGTAGCAGCAATAGGAGTACTTGTAGTAGTAATAGTATGAGGAGGAGGAGGAGGAGGGTTAGTAGTAGTAGCAGTGGTAGTTCTAGAAGTTATAGTTGGAGCAGAAGTAGTAGTATGAGTAATAGTAGTAGCAATAGTTGTAGTTTTTATAGTAGTAGCAGCAGTTGTAGTAGTAGTAGTAGTAGTTGTAATTGTAATAGTTGTCGGAGTAGTGGCAGTGCTAGTTGTACTAGTTATAGTTGTAGTGTACTAGTAGTAGCAATAGTATTAGTTGTAGTAATAGTTGTAGTAGTAGTAGAAATATTAGTAGTAGTTGTAGTAGCAGCAGCAGCAGTAGTAGCAATCGGAGTAGTTGTTGTAGTAGTAGTAGTAGTAATAGTAGCAGTAGGAGTAGCCGTAGCAGTAGTTGTTATTGTAGTAGTAGTAGAAGTAGAATTAGTTGCAGTAGCCACAGCAGCAGTAGTATTTGTCGTGGGAGCAGAATTACTTCTACTAATCCTTCTCCTACTTGTGCTACTACTACTGCTGCTCCTACTTCTACTACTACTGCCACTCCTCATACTCCTACTACTACTATCACTTCTACAACTGCTGCTACTATTATTACTACTTCTACACCTATTCCTGCTCTTGCTACTACTTCTACTACTCCTTCTCCTACTACAACCAGTCCTAACCCTGTTGTTGTTGTTGCTGCTACTACAAGTTTTGCTACTGCTATTGCTATTGCTATTGCTCCTACTTCCATAGCTACTACTACTACAACTTCTACTACTACTACTACTAGTCATAGTGCTACTTGTCTTATTACTACTAGCACTTCTACTACCTTTACTACTACTACAACTGCTACTACTGTTGCTGCTGCTGCTACGGCTAATACTACAATTGCTACCGCTGCAGCTACTACAACGAATACCACTACTACTACTGCGACTACTGCTACTACTATTACTACTACTATTGCTGCTGCGGCTACTACTACTACTACTCTATTGCTTCTA
Organism: Trichopus zeylanicus subsp. travancoricus; assembly: GCA_005019695.1. Lineage (NCBI taxonomy): Eukaryota > Viridiplantae > Streptophyta > Magnoliopsida > Dioscoreales > Dioscoreaceae > Trichopus > Trichopus zeylanicus. The sequence goes on from RXID01012442.1 coordinate 15,434, forward strand.
CTACTACTACTACTACCGATACTAATACAACTATAACAACTTTTATGACTACTACTGCTGCTACTCCTACTGCTTCTATTACTATTACTACTACTACAACCACCATTACTACTGCTACTACTACAACTATTAGTACAAATATTACTACTACTCCAACTCGTACTACTGCTGTTACTACAACTACAACTACTATTATTACTACTAATACTACTATTAGAACGACAACAACAACAATAACTGCTACAACTACAACTATTACTCTTATTCCTACTGCAACTACTACAACTACTTCAACTACTACAACTACTACACTTACTAGTACTATTACTACCACTACTGCTATAACCACTACTGCTATAACTCCTTCCGCTACTACTTCTGCGACTACTACTACTCCTATTATAACAACTATTACTACTGCTACTAATACAACAACTACTCCTATTGTTGCTACTACTACTACTTCTACTACTAGTACAACTTTAACTACTACTTCTACTACTAGTACAACTGCAACTACTACTAGTCCTACTACTGCTACTCCTACTCCTACTAATACTACTTATACTTGTACCAATACTACTACAACTGCTACTTCTACTCGTACCATTACTACTACTACTACTACCACTACTACCCCTACTCCAACAACTACTACTCCAATTTCAACTACTACTACTACTACTACTATTATTACTACTTCTGCTACTGCTACTGCTACTACTACTACTCCAACTGCTACTGCTACTCCAATTACTACTACTACTACTGCTGCTACTAATTCAAGTACTCCGACTTCAACAGCTAGTACTACTACTATTCTAACTACTACTACTATTCCTACTTCTATAACCACTCCTAACTCTCCTACTACTACTACGACTACTTATGCTGCTCATATTACTACTACTACTGCAGGTACTACTACTGCTACTACTACAACTACTATGACTACAACAACTAGTACTACAACTACAGCTACTACTATTACTGCAACTACTACTACTACAACTGCTAGTACTACTACTACTAGTCTACTACTACTACTAATAATACTTCTATAACTCCTACTATAACTTCTACTGCTTCTGCTGCTCCTACTACTACTACAACTACTTCCACTACAATAGCTACTACTACTATTGGTACTACTACAATTGCTACTATTACTACTATGACAACTACTAGTCATACAACTACTACTCCTACAACTACTATAACTATTGTAGCTACTGCTGCCGCAGTAGCTTCTGCGACTACTGCTACAACTACCTCTACCACTGCTCCTACTACTCCTCCTCCTCCAGCTACTACTACTACTAATCCTACCACCACTACTGCTACTTCTGCTACTCCTTCTACTACTACTACTAGTACAACTACTACTACTATTACTTCTACAACTACTTTTACTCCAACTCCTAGTACTGCTATTACTGCTACCAATACTACTACTACTTCTACTGGTACCACATCTACTATTACTTCTCCTATTACTACTATTACTATTACTACTACTGCCAGTAGTACTAATACTTTCACTACTGCTACTGCTACTACTATTACTACTACTATAGCAACAACTACTTCTGCTACTATTACTAATACTACAAGAACAACAACCACAACTATTGCTACTACTACTACTATTGCTACTATTACCACTACTACCACTTCTGCTATTGCTACTACTATGACTTCTCCTACTACTACTCCTACTACTACTACTACTATGACTACTTTGACTACTAATACTCACACTACTACCTCTACTCCAACTCCTACTACTATTACTACCACCACCACTACTATTATTACTACAACTTCTATTACTACTACCACTACTACTACTGCTACTCCTACTCCAACTAATACAACTAATACTACTACTACAATTACTACTACTAATACTACCATTACTACTACTGCAGCGAATGCCGCTACTCCAACTACTACTACTACTACTGCTGCTACTACTACAACTACTGCTGCTACTGCTACCGCTGCAGCTTCTGCTACTACTACTACAACTACTTCTACCATTGCTCTTACTCCTACTCCTACTCCTGCTTCTACTACTCCAATCCAACTCCTACTACTACTGCTACTCCTACTCCTACTGCTGCTACTAGTACAACTACGACAACTACTACTACTTCTACAACTACTTTTACTCCAAGTCCTACTGCTACTATTACTACTACCAATACTACTTCTACTTCTACTAGTACTACATCTACTACTACTCCTCCTATTACTACTATTACTATTACAACTACTACTACTAGTACTAATACTTCTACTAATGCTACTGCTACTACTATTACTACTACCACAGCAACAACTGCTTCTGCTACTACTACTAATACTAAAACTACTACTACCACTACCACTACTACAACTACTACTGCTACTGCTTCTACTATTGCTACTACTACTCCCACTACTGCTTCTGCTATTGCTACTACTACTCCTACTACTGCTTCTGCTATTGCTACTACTATGAATTCTACTACAACTGCTGCAACTGATGCTCCTACTACTACTACTACTACCACTACCTGACTACTAATACTCACACTACTACCCCTACTCCAACTACTACTACCACCACCACCACCACCACGACTACTACTACTATTACTACTACTTCTACTACTACTACCACTCCTACTACTGCTACTTCTACTCCTACAAATTCTACTAATACCACTAATACCACAACTACTACTACTACTACTACCACTACTACTGCAGCTACTGCTGCTACTAATACTACTATTACTACTACTAATGCTACTACTACTGCTGGTACTACTACTATTGCACCTACTACTCCCATTGCAGCAACTACTGCTACTACCTCTTCTGCAACACCTACTACTAGCACAACTGTTGTTGTTGTTGTTGTTGCTGTTGCTACAACTATTACTTCTTTCGCTGTCGCTTCTACTACTACTATTGCTACTGCTACTCCTACTATTACTACTGCTGCTGCTGCAACTACAACTGCTACTACCATTGCTGTTGCTCTTGTTGCGAATACGACTACTACTAGTCCTACGACAATAACTACAGCTGCTGCTGCTATTACTAGTGCTACTACAACTATTGCCATTTCTGCTGCTACCGCTTCTACTACTACCACTACTTGTTCTATTGGTACTACTTTTGCTACTACAACTGCCGGTACTACTACTTCTACTACTGCTACTGCTACTCTTACTTGTACTCCTACTACTGCTACTAATGGGGTTGCCACTTCCACTACCCCTACTACTAGTACAACAACTACTGCTACTCTTGCTACTTCGACTATGGCTACTACTACCACTACTACTGTTAGTATGACCGCTACTAGTACTACTACAACTACTGCTACTACAACAACAACAACTACTACTACTACTTGTACTACTACTACTACTGCTGCTACTAATACTTCTACTACTATTACAATTGCTGCTACTGCTAGTATTACGACTACTACTGCAACACCTAATATTTGTACTACTTCTGTGACTACTACTGCTACTACTACTTCTACTACTACTGCAATTATTACTACAACGACTACTACTACTACTACTGCTACTACCACTGCTACTACTACCACCACTACTACTTCTACAAATGCTACTACTAGGATTGCTCCCACTACTACAACTACTACTTCTACAACAACTACTACTTCTACCAGAATTACTCCTACTACTACTATTACCACTACTAACATTTCTAGTATTGCTACTTCTATTAATACTAGTACTACTACTACCACTACTACTACTACTACTACCTCTAATACTACTAGTGCCACTATTGCTTCTATTACTACAAATACTTGTACTACTACTAGTACAACAACTGCTACTATTGCTGCTACTGCTATTGCTACTACTACTACTGCTACTTCTGCTGCTACTAATCTACTACAATAGCTACGACTCTTGCTGCTACTACTACTACTACTTCTACTAATATAATTACTACTACCACTACTTCTACTACAACTACTTCTACTACTGTTACTACCAATACAGCTGCTGCTACTATGGCTCCTACTTCTGCTACTGCTACTACTACGAGGATTGCTTCTACTGTTGCGCCTATTACTACTACTACTACTACTGCAACTTCTATTGCAACTGCCATTATTACATCTTCTAGTACTACTACTGCTACAGCTGCTACAACTGCTACTGCTGCTACTACTACTACCACCACCACTAGTACTAGTCATCCTTCTGCTGCTACTACTACTACTACTACTACAACTTCTACTACTCTTATGCCTACAACTACCACTACTACTACTATTACTACTATTAGAACTGCTACTGGTATAAATCCTACTATACATACTGATACTACTACAGCAACTACTTCTACTGTTATTACTATTGCAACAAATGGAACTACTACTACTACTTCTCCTATAACTACAACTACTACCATTACTACTACTTAACCTTCTACTTCGACTAATGCTGCTACTGCAATGGCTATAACTACTGCTACTTCTACTACTACTACAGCTACAACTACAACTACAACTACTACTACAGCTACTACATCTTCTACTACTTCTACTCCTACTACTATTGCAACAACTAGAACTACTACTACAACTACTACTACTACAATAACTGCTACTACTACTACAACTACTTCTCCAACAACTACAACTACTACCATTACTGCTACTTAACCTTCAACTTCCACTAATGCTGCTACTTCAACTGCTATAATTACTACTACTGCTACTACAACTACTACTACAACTACGACTACTACTAAAGCTACTTCTACAACAATTACTGCTGCTGCTACTGCTAGCACTGCTACAACTACCATTGCTATTGCGACTACCGTTGCTATGACTACTACTAATACTGCTACTTCTCCTACCACTACTACTACTGCTGTTGCTGCTACTACTACTACTACTACTACTACTACTACTACTCCACCTGCTGCTGCTACTAATGCTACTACTACTGCAAATACTACTACTTCTACTACTATTACTCCGGCTACTACTAATACAACTACTATTACTACTGCTGCTACTACCTAAACTACTACTACTACTGTAACTATTACTCTAACTATGACTACAACTGCTACTACTACTTCTACTGCTAATACACCTAATACTCCAACTACAACTATAACAACAACAACAACAAAAACAACAACAACTGCTACTACTATTACTATGACTGCAACTACTACTACAGGTACTGCTACTAATACAAGTACTGCAACTACTACTACTACTTTTGCTACAATTGCTACTGCTACTACTACTACTCCTCTTCCTCCTAATGCGCTAACTATAACTTCCACTTCTACTATGACAACTACTATTACTACGATTGCCAATACTACTACTGGTACTTCAGCTGCTGCTCCTACTACAAGTATGGCTTCTACTACTACTACTCTTACTACAACTATGACAACAACTACTACTAATTATACTCCTCCTCCTACTACTACAATGACTACTACTACTAATACAACTACTATTACTACTACTACTACTAACCGAGCTACAACTACTACTACTAATACAACCACTACTGCTGCTGCATTAGCTACAACTACTTCAGCTACTACTACTTCTACAACAACTACTACTACTCCTAATCCTCCAAGCTCAACTATAAAAACAACAACTACTATTGCGACTACTACTACTACAACAACAACAACAATAACAACAACAACTACTACTACTGCTGCTACTACTATTATTACTACAACTACTACTACTACCACTACTACTCCTATAACAAGAACAACAACAACTACTACTACTACTATTCTACTCATATTACTAGGACTACTACTACTGTGGCTGCTACTGTGACAATTATAACTACCAATACTAATAGTAATAATACACCTACTGCTACTCCTATTGCAATAACAACAACAACAACTACTACTACTACTACTACTCCTACTACTACTGCTGCTGCTACTCCTACTACTACAACTACTACTACAGCTGCTACTATTGCTACTACTACTGCTACTACTGCTACTACAATAATTACTACTAGTGCTACTATTGCTACTACTATGACTAGTAATCCTGATATTACTACTACTACCAACATTGCTACTAGTACTACTACAATAACAACAACTAGTACTACTACTACTACCATAACTACTAATAATACAACTACAACAATAATGACTACTGCTACTATTACTACTACTACTACTACTTCTACTACTCTGACTACTACTATTCCAACACCTATGCCCACTACTGCTTATATTACGATGACTACTACTACTGCTGCTACTATTGCTACTGTTGCTATTAATTCTGCTACTACTACTGCTACTACCACAATAATAACAACAACAACAACTACTACTACTATTGATGCTGCTATAGCTGCTCCTACTACCACAACTGCTACTACTACTACTATTCCTACTACTACTACTACTACAACAACAAGAATAATGACTACTACTACTCCTACTCGTTCTCCAACTCCTACGACTGCCACTATAACTGATCCTATAACTACTGCTTGTAGCAGTAGTAGTAGTAATAGTAGCAGTAGCAGTAGCAGCAGCAGTAGTAGTTGTAGTATGAGTAGTAGTAGTCATAGTAGTAATGGTAGTAGTAGTAGCATCAGCTGTAGTAGTAGCTATAGTAGTAGTAGTATTCATTATACAGGAAGTCGCAGTAGTAGAAGTAGTTGTTATAATAGTCTAAATAGTAGTAGCAGTGGTAGTAGTAGTAGGAGTGGTAGTAGTGTAGTAGTAGTTGTAGTAGTAAGAGTAATAGTAGTAGGATTAATAGCAGTACTAGTAGTGATAGTTATTGTTGTGGTTGTAGTAGTGGTCGAAGTAGGAGTTGTAGTATGAATTGGTGTAGGAGAATGAGGATTAGTAGGTGTAGTATTAGGAGTAGCAGTAGTCGGAGTAGTAGTAGTAATATTAGTAGTTGCAGTAGTAGTACGAGTAGTAGTAGCAGTAGCAGTAGTAGTACTAGTAGCAGTAGTAGCAGGAGTTGTAGTAGCAATAGTAGTATCAAGAGAAGTAGCAGTAGCACTTGTAGTGGTAGTAGTAGCGGTAGTAGTAGTAGCAGTAGTAGTTGTAGAAAAAGTAGCAATAGAAGCAGCAACAGTAGGAGTTGTAGTAGTAGCAGCAGTACGAGAAGTTGTACGAGCAGTTCTTTTTGTAGTAGTAGTAGCAACAGCAGTTGTAACAGAAGTAGAAGTTGTAGTAGCATTAGTAGTAGTAGTAATAGTAGAGTAATAGCGGCAGTAGTAATAGTAGTAGTAGTAGCAGTCGTAGTAGTATAAGTAGTAGTTGTAGTAGTTGCAGCCCTATTAGTCGCAATAGCAACAACAGCAACAACAGCAACAACAGTAGTGGTAGTAGCAGCAATAGTAGTAGTTGGAGTAGAAGTAATAGTAGCAATAGTAGTAGCGGCAGTAGTAGCAATAGTAGTAGTAGTAGCAAAAGCAGCAGTAGTAGTAGTAGTGGAAGTAGTAGTAGTAGTAGTAGTAGTAGTAGTAGGAAAAGTAGTTGTAGTAGAAGTAGTAGTAGCAGAAGTAGTAGTAGTAATAGTAGTAGCAGTAGTAGTAGTAGAAGTAGTCATAGTCAGAGAAGTAGCAGTAGTAGTAGTAGTCATAGTCAGAGAAGTAGTAGTAGTTGCAGGAGTTGTAGGAGTAGCACTAGCAGTAGTAGAAGTAGCTGTAGCCATTGTCACAATAGTTGCAGAAGTAGAAGTAGTAGTAACAACAGTAGTAGTATTAGTAGAAGAAGAAGTAGTAGCAGTAGTAGTAACAGTAGTAGTAGCAGTAGTAGTTGTTGTTGTAGCAACTGTAGTAGAAGGAGGAGGAGAAGACATAGTAGTAGTAGCCGTAGATGCTGTAGTAGTAGCAATATTAATAATACTAGTAGTCATTAGAGTAGCAGTATTAGCAGTACTAGTAGCTGCTGCAGCTGTTGCAACAACAGCAGTATAATAGTAATAGTAGCAATATTAGCAGTAGTTGTCATAGTAGCAGTAGTAGTATTAGGAGGAGTAGTAGTAGTAACAGTAGGAGGAGTAGTAGTAGCAGTAGTAGTTGTAGCTGTAATAGCAGCAGTAGCAGGAGTAAAAGTTGCAGTATTATTTGCAGTTGCTGTAGCAGTAGCAGTAGTTATAGGAGTAGCTTTAGTAGCAACAACAGTAGTAGTAGGTGAAGTAGAAGTAGTTATTATTGTAGGAGAAGTAGTAGTAGTAGTAGCAGTTGTAGTAGTAGTTATAATAGTAGTACTAGCAGTAGCAATAGTTGTAAAAGTCGTTGTAGTAGTAAAGTAGCAATAGTAGCAGTAGTAGCGGTAGAAGCATGAGTAGCTGCATTACTTGTAATAGTAGTTGTAGCAGTAGTAGTAGCAATAGTGCTAGCTGTAGCAGTTGTAGAAGTAGTAGCAGCAGCCGCAATAGCAATAGAAGTAGTAGCAGCAGTAGTTGTAGTAGGAGAAGTCCTAGTAGTGGTTGTAGTGGTAGCGACAACAATAACAATAGTAGTAGTAGTAGTAGTAGTAGTTGCAACAGTAACAACAATAGCAGAAGTAGTAATGGTAGGAGTATTAGTAGTAGTATTAGTAGGCAAAGTAGTAGTAGTAGTAGTTGTTGTAGTGGTAGTATTACTATTGGTATTTGTAGTAGTAGTAGGAGCAAAAGCAGGGGTAGTAGCAGTAATAGTGGAAGAAGTGGTAGTTATTTTAGTAGTAGGAGAAGTCGTACCAACAATAGTTGGAAGAGGAGTAGTAGTCGGAGTAGTAGTAGTAGCAATAGTAGCCGAAGTAGCAATAGCATTAGTAGCAATACTAGCAATAGTAGGAGTATAAGCAGTAGTAGTAGTTGTGGTAGCAATAGCAATAGTAGTAAAAATAGTGGTAGTAGCAGCAGTAATAGTAGCATATGTGGTAACAATAGCAAAAGTAGTAGTTGTAGCAGTAGTTGTAGCAGTAGTAGTATTAGTAGTCATAGAAGTAGCGGTAGTTGCAGTAGCAATATTATTAGCTATAGCAGTAATAGCAATAGTAGTAGCATAATTAGTAGTAGGAGTAGCAGCAGTCGTAGCAATTATTGTAGTAGTATTTGTAGTAGCAGAAGTAGCAATAGTAGTAGTAGTAGTAATAGTAGGAGGAGTAGTAGTAGAAGCAGTTGTAGTAGTAGAAGTAGTAGTAGTAGTAGTAGTAGAAGCAATTTTAGTAATTGTATTAGTAGAAGCAGTTGTAGTAGTTGTAGCAGCAACAGTAGTAGTAGTAGAAGCAGTAGTAGTAGTAGTAGTAGAAGTAGTTGCAGTAGTGGTAGTAATAGTAGGAGTAGTAGCAGTAACAGAGTAGTAATACTAGTGACAGCTTGAGCAGCGGTAGCAACAGTAGTAGTAGTGGTTGTTGTAGTAGTAGTAATAGTAGTAATAATAGTAGTAGCAGTAGTAGTAGCAGTAGTATCAGTAGCTGTAGTAGCCATAGTACTAGTAGTAGTTGTAGCAGTAGCAGTTGTGTAGTAGCAGCAGTAGTTGTAATCGGTAGTAGTAGTAGTAGTAGTAGTAGTAGCAGTAGTAGTTGTAGTCATAGTCGTAGTCATAGTTAATGGTAGTAGTAGGAGCAGTAGTAGTAGTTGTTATTGCAGTAGGAGTAATAGCAGTGGCAGCAGTTGTAGTCATAGTTGTAGTAGTAGTCGGAGTAGTAGTAGTAGTAGTAGTAGTATGAGCAGTAGTTGTAGTAATAACAGTAGCAGTAGTAGTTGTAATAGTTCTAGTAATAATAGTAGCAGTAGTCGTAGTAGCAGCAGCAGCAGCAGTAGTAGTAATAGTAGTAGTAGTAGTAGTTACTAGTAGTAGTTGTTGTTGTTATTATTGCAGTAGGAGTAATAGTAGTGGCAGCAGTAGTAGTATTTGTTGTAGTAGTAATCGAAATAGTAGTAGAAGTAGTTGGAGCAGTAGTTTTAGTAATAACAGTAGCAGTAGCAGTAGTAGTTGTAGTAGTAACAATAGCAGTAGTAGTAGGAGGAGCAGCAGCAGCAGTAATAGTAGCAGTAGTAGTATTCATAGTAGTCATGGTTGTAGTAGTAGTAGTAGAAGTAGTAGTAGCTGTAATTCCATGGCAATAGTATTAGTAGTTGTAGTAGTAGTACTAGAAGTAGGAACAGCAATAGCAGTACTAGTATTATGGGTAGTAGTAGCGCTAGAATAGTAGTAGTAGTAGTAGGAGCATCAATAGTAGTAGCTGTAGCAGTAGCAATGGTTGTACTAGTAGTGATAGTAGTAGTAGTACAACTAGCAGTTGTACTAGCAAAAGGATGAGTAGTAGTAGTTGCAATAGTAGTATTAGTGGTAGTAGGAGAAGCAGTAGTGGCAACAACATTAGTAATACGAGCCAAAGTAGTTGTTGCTAAAGTAGTAGTAGTGGCATTAGTAGTAGTAGCAAGTAGTAGAAGAAATAGTAGTAGTCATAGCAATAGTAGAAGTAGTAGCTGTAATAGTAGCAGTAGTAATAGTAGTTGTAGTAGCAGTTGTTGTAGTAGTAGTATTAGCAGTAGTAGCTGTAGTAGTAGTAGCAGCAAAAGTAGGGCAAGTGGTAGGAGTGGTTGTAGTTGTAGCAACAGCAGCAGCAGTATAGTTACAAAAGTATCAATAGTAGCAGTAGTGGCAATAGTTCTTGTAGTAGTAGGAGCAGTAGTCATAGTAGTACTAGCGGTAGTTGTAGTAGTAGGAGTAGCTATAGTAGTAGTTGTTGGACGAGTTGTAGTCGTAGTAGTAGTGGTATTAGGAGCAGTAGCAGTAGCAGTAGGAAGAGTAACAATTGAGACACTAGTAGAAGTAGTAGTTGCTATAATGGTAGTAGGACTAGTCACATAGTAGTAGTCATTTTAGTAGTTGTAGTAGTAGTGGTAGTAGAGATTGTAGTAGTAGTAGCAGTAGTTGGAGTAGTAATAGTAGAAGTAGTAGTAGTAGTAGTATTTCCAATTGTTGTTGTAGTAGTAGTACTAGTAGAAGTAGTCAAAGTAGCAATAGCAATAGTAGTAGCAGGAATAGTAGAAGTATTAGTAGTAGGAGTTGCAGTAGTAGTTGTAGTAGTAGTTGTTGTGGCAATTGTAGTAGTTGTTGGAGTAGTAGTTATATTAATAGTAGTAGTAGTAACTGTTGTTGTAGTAGCTGTAGTAGTAGTAGCAATAGTAGGAGTACTAGTAGGAGTAGAAGTCAGAGTAGAAGTAGTTGTAGTAGTAGTAGCAACAGAAGTAGCAGTTGTAGTCGTCGTAATAGTAGTGGTAGTAGCAGTAGTACTAGCAATTGTTGTTGTAGTAGCAATAGTAGCATAGAGCTAGCCTTCGTAGCAATTGTGACAATAGTAGTATGAACTATAGTAGTAGTACTAGCAATAGTTGTGGTAGGAGGAGGAGTAGCAATAGTTTTAGCAAGAGCAGGAGTAGCAGGAGTAGCAGTTGCAGTAGCAGGAGGAGGAGGAGGAGGAGTAGTAGTAGTACTAGTTTAAGTAGGTGATGGATTACTAGTAGTAGTAGAAGAAGTAGTTGTAGTAATAGTGGTTGGAGTAGCAATAGCTATAGCAGTAGTAGTAGCAGTTGTTGTTGTTGTGGTAGGAGTAGTAGCTATATCAGTCGAAGTAGTTGTCATACCAGTAGCAGTTGTAGTTGTGGTAGTAGTAGAGGTAGTAGTTGTAGTAGTAGTAGTAGCAACAACAATAGTAGTTGTAGAAGTTGTAGTAGTACCAGTAGCTGTAGTAGTAGAAGCAGTAGTCATAGTATTTAGTAGAGGTAGTAGTAGTAGCTGTTGTAGTAGTACTTGTAGTAGTAGTAGTAATAGTAGTAGAAGTACTAGTTGTAGCAAAGTAGTAGTGGTTGTCGTAGCTATTGTAGTTGTAGCAGAAGTTGTAGTAGTAGTAGTAGGAGGAGGAGGAGTAGAGCAGTAGTAGTAGTAGTAGTAAAAGCAGAAGCAGTAGTAGCAGTAGACGCAAGAGTAACAGTAGTACTAGTAGAAGTGCCAGTATTAGTGGAAGCAGTATTAGCAGTAGTAAGAGTGGTTGTAGTAGTAGCGGTAGTAGCAGTAGAAGCAGTAATAGCAGTCGTTGTAGTAGCAGAACAAGTAGCAGTTGTAGTGGTAGTAGTTAGAGTAGTAGTAAGCGGTTGTTAGCATCGCAGAAGTGGTGGCAGTAATTGTAGTAGTAGAAGTAGTAGAAGTAGTATGAGTAGTAGTAAGGGTGGTAGCTATTGTAGCGGTAGTAGCAATAATAGCAGTTGTAGTAGTTATAGTAGTATCAGCAATAGTAGTAGTTGTAGAAGTAGTATTAGTAGTAATTATAGCGGCAATTGTAGTAGAAGAAGTAGTAGCCATTGCGGAAGTAGCTGTAGTAGTAGTAGAGGCAGTAGTAGTTGCCATTGCAGAAGTAGCAGTTGTAGAAGCAGCTGTGGCAGTAGTAGTAGTAGTAGTATTAGTAGTATTAAGAGAAGAAGTAGAACTAGCAGTAGTCGTTGTTGCGGTAGTAGCAGTAGTATCGAAAGTAGTAGTGGTTGGACAAGTAGTAGTTGTAGTAGAAGTAGTAGCAACAGTAGTAGCTGTGGTAGTAGTTGTTGTAGTAGTATTAGCAATAGTAGTAGTTAGCAGCAGCAGCAGTTGTGGTGGTAGTAGTAGTAATAGCAGCAAAAGTAATAGCAGCAGTAGTAGTAGAAGTATTAGTAGTAGTAGTAGTAGCAGCAGTATCCATAGTGTTAAACAATAGTAGTATTAGGAGCAACAGAAGTAGTAAAAGTAGTAGTAGTAGTGGCAATAGTAGTAGTAGAAGTAGTTGTAGTTGTAGCTACTATAACAATAGTAGTGGCAATGGTTGTAGTAGTAGTAATAGTAGTGGAAGTAGTCGCCGCAATAGTAGTAGTAGTAGAAGTAGTAGTAGAAACAAAGATAGCAGTGGTAGTTATAGTTGTAGTAGTACTAGTAGCAGCAGCAGTAGCATAAGCAGAAGTAGTAGTAGTGGCAGTAGTAGTAGTCGTAGTAGTAGTGGTATTAGTTATCGCTGTAATTGTAGTAGTACTCATAGTAGCAGTAGTAGTAATGAAAGTTGTTGTAGTATTAGTTATTGCAATAGTAGTAGTAGTAGTAGAAGTAGTGGGAGAAGCAGTAGCAGTTGTAGTAGTAGTAGCAGCAGTAGTAGTAATAATAGTAGTAGCAGTAGAAGTAATAGTAGTAGTACTAGCACTAAAAGTTATAGTGGTAGTAGTAGTTGTTGTAGTAGCAGCAACAGTAGCAGCAATAGTAGTGTAGCAGTAGTTGTAATAGTAGTCGTAGCAGTAGTAGCAGTATTAGTAACAGTAGTCATTGTAGCCGTCGTAGTAGTTGGAGTAATAGCAGTAGGAGGAGAACAAATAGTAGTAGCAATACCAATAGTAGTAGTAGTTGTAGAATTAGATGTTGTCGTAGTAGTTGGACTAGTAGTAGAAGCAGCAGTAGCTGTAGTAGTCGCAATTGTAACAGCAACAGTAGTAGTAGTAGTAGTAGTAGTAGTAGTGGTATCAGTTGTAGCAGATGTTGCAGTAGTCATAGTGGTAGTCGTAGTAGAAGCAGTAGCAGCTGTAGTAGTAGTAGTAGTAACAGTAGTAGTAACTGAAGTTGTAATAGTATTAGTTGTAGCATCAGCAGCAGTGATAGTAGTAGTAGTGGGAGAAGTAGTAGTAGCAATAGTAGAAGTAAAAATAGTAGTTGCAGCAGAAGTGGCTGTCGTAGTAGCAATAGTAGTAGTATTAGGACTAAAAGTCACAATAGTAGTAGTAGTAGCAGTAGCGGCAAAAGAATAGCAGTGGTGTAGAATAGTGGTAGTAGCAGTAGCAGTGGCAGGAGTAGTAGCAGTAGCAATAGTAGTAGGAGTAGCAACTGCCGTAGTAGTAGTAGTAGCAGTAGTAGTTGTAGTAGGTGTTGTACCAGCAGTGGTAGTAGCAGTAGTAGTAGTTATAGTAGCGATCATAGTAGAGGGAGTGGTAGTAGTAGTTGTTGTCGTAGCAGTAGTATTAGTAGCAGTAGACATTATAGAAGTAGTAATTGTAGTAGCAGTAATTATGTTAGTAGTTGCAGTAGTTGTACTATCTAGTAGTGGTAGTCGTAGTAGTGGTACTAGTAGTTGTTGTTGTTGCTATTGTTGTAGTAGTTGTTGTAGTAGCGGGAGTAGCAGTAGTACTAGTGCTAGCACTAGTAGCAATAGTAGTAGCAGCAGTAGTATTAGTACTAGTGCTAGGAGTAGTACTAGTAGTAGGAATAGTACTTGTGGTAGTTGTTGCTATTGTGGTTGTAGAAGTTATACTAGTAGTAGTGATAGTAGTCATAGTATTAGTGTTAGCGGTAGTAGCAGTAGTAGTTGTAGTAGGTGTTGTACCAGTAGTGGTAGTAGCAGTAGTAGCAGTTATAGTAGTGGTCATAGTAGAGGGAGTGGTAGTAGTTGTTGTTGTCATGGAAGTAGTAGTTGTAGTAGTAGCAATTATAGAAGTAGCAATTGTAGTAGCAGTAATTGTGTTAGTAGTTACTGTAGTTGTACTATTTAGTAGAGGTAGTCGTAGTAGTGGTAGTAGTAGTAGTGGTAGTATTAGTTGCTGTTATTGCTATTGCTGTAACAGTTGTTGTAGTAGGGGGAGTAGCAGTAGTACTAGTACTAGCGCTAGTAGCAATAGTAGTAGCAGTAGTTGTATTAGTACCAGTGCTAGGGATAGTACTAATACTTGGAATAGTACTTGTGGTAGTTGTTGCTATTGTGGTTGTAGAAGTTATACTAGTAGTAGTGATAGTAGTCGTAGTATTAGTCTTAGGGGTAGTAGTAGTAGCAGTAGTAGCAGTTGTTATAGTAGGAGTACTACAAGTAGCATAGTAGTTGTAGTAGTAGTAGAAGTAGTAGTAGTAGTAGTAGCAGCAGCAGTAGCAATAGTTGTTGCAGCCATGTACTAGCAGTAGCAGCAACAGCAGCAGTAGTGGCAGTAGTAGTAGTAGCCGTAGCAGTAGTAGAAGTAGCAGTAGTTTTATTAGTAGCAGTAGTAGTAGTAGTAGTAGCAATAGTATTAGTAGAGTAGCAGTAGCAATAGTAGTAGCAGCTATAGTAGAAGGAGGAGCAGTAACAGTAGTAGCAGTAACAGTAGTTGTAGTAGTAGGAGTAATAAGTAGTAGTAGTAGTTATTGTTGTTGTTGTAGTTGTTGTAGTACTAGTAGTAGTAGGAGTAGTAGTAAGCAATAGTTGTGGTGGTTGTAGTTGTTATGAGTAATAGTAGCAGAAGTCGTAGTTGTTGCAATAGTAGTAGTAATAGCGGTAGCCATAGTTGTTGTTGTTGTAGTAGTAGTTGTAGTAGCCAAAGTTGTAGAAGCACTAGCAGCAGTAGCTGTAGTAGTAGTAGTGGCAGTAGGTGTCATAGTAGAGTAGTACTAGTAGAAGTATGAGTAGTAGTAGTAGTAGTAGTAGTAAAAGTAGCAGTTGTAGCAGTAGCAATAGTAGAAGTAGTTGTTGTTGTTGTTGTAGTTGTAGTAGAAGTAGTAGCAGTAGTAGCTATAATAGTAGTAGTGGTTGTTGTAGCAGTAGTAGCTGTAGCAGCAGCTACAATAGTAGTAGTAGTAGTAATAGTAGTAGTAGCAGAACTAGTAGTAGTAGTAGTTGTTGTTGTTGTATTAGTAGTAGTAGCAGTAGTAGTAGTAGCTGTAGCAGTAGTAGTAGATTTACCAGTAGTAGAAGTACTTGTTATTATAGTGGTAGCAGTCTTAGTAGCAGTTGTAGTTGCATTAGTATCGGCCGAAATAGTAGCTGTAGTAGTACCAGTAGTTGTAGCAGTGATTGTAGCAGTCTTAATAACAATAGTAGCAATAGTAGTGGCAGTAGCTGCACTTGCAGTAGTAGTATTACTAATAGAAGTAGTAGGAGTAAGCGAAGTAGGAGTAGTAGTAGCAGTAGTAACCAAAATAGTAGTAGTAGTAGTAGAGGCAGTAGAGGTAGCAATAGGAGCAATAGTAGTCGTAGTAGTAGTTGTTGTTATAGCAGAAGCAGTAGTTGTAGGAATAGCATCATCAACAGCAACAGAATTAGTAGTAGTATTCGTAGGAGAATTAGTAGTAGAAGTAGTAGTAGTTGTCCTTTTAGCAGTAGTACAAGTAGTTATAGTAGTATTAGTAATAGTAGTTGGGGTAGCAGTGGCAGTAGTAGTAGTAGCAATAGTAGCAGTAGTAGCAGTTCTAAGAGTAGTTGGTAGTAGTAATAGTGGTAGCAGTAGTAGCAATAGTAGTAGTTGTAGTAGGAGTTGCAGCAGGAGCAGTAGTAGTAGTTGTAGTAGCAGTAGTAGAATTAGTAGTGTTAGTAGTAGAAGTAGTAGTTATAGTTGTAATAGGTGCAGCTGTAGTTAGAGTAGGAGTAGGAGTAGGAGTAGCAGTAGGAGTGGGAGTAGAAGTAGTAATAGTAGTGGTAGTTGTAGTAGCAGTAATGACAGTAATATCAATGATAGTAGATGTAGAAGTAGTAGTAGTAGCAATTGTAGTGATACTAATGGTCATGGTAGTAGTAGTAGCAGTAGTAGTTGTAGTAGTAGTAACAAGTAGAAGATGTAGTAGTGATAGTTGTAGTAGTAGTTGTTGTGGAAGTAGTAGTAGTAGTAATACTAAGAGTAGTAGAAGTAACAGTTGTCGTAGTAGGTGGAGCAGCAGTAGTAGTTGCTATAGTAGTAGTAGTAGTAGAAGCAGCAGTAGCAGTAGCAATAGCTATAGCAGAAGTAGTAAAAGCAACAGTAGTAGGGGGAGTAGTAGTATTTGTAATAGCAGTTGCAGTAGTGGTAGTCGTAGTAGTAATAGTATTAGCAGAAGTAGTAGTAGTACTTGTTGTTGTAGTAGTAGTAGTAGTAGTAGAAGTATAGTGAAGTAGTAATAGCAGTAGAACCAAGAGGAGTAGTAGCAGTAGCAGTAGTAGTAGTAGTAAGTTGTAATAGCTGTAGTAGTAGTAATAATAATAGTAGTAGTAGTAGTAGTAGTAGTAGTAGTAGTAGTAGTAGTAGTAGTAGTAGTAGTAGTAGTAGTAGTAGTAGTAGTCATAGTAGTAGTAGTAGTAGCACCAGCAGTTTAGTTGCTGTTGTACTAGCAGTAATAGTAGCAGTAGTGGTAGTAGAAGTAGCATTAGTAGAAGTTGAAGTAGTAGTAGTGATAGTTATAGTTGTAGTAGTAGTAGCATTAGTAGAAGTTGCAGTAGTAGTAGCGGTAGTAGTAGTAGTAATAGTAGTAATAGTAGTAATAGTAGCTGTAGTAGTACCAAAAGTAGTTGTAGTAGAAGTAGCAGTAGAAATAGTAGTATTAGCTGTAGTAGTTGTTGGAGTAGTAGTAGTAGGAGTAGAAGTACTAGTAGTAGTAGTTATAGCAGCAGCAGAAGAAGTAGTAGCAGTAGTAGCAATAGTAGCAGTAGTTGTAGTACTAGGATTGGTAGTAGTAGTAATGTTGTAGTAGTAATAGTAGTTGAAGTAGTAGCAGTACTAGGAGTGTTTGTAGTAGTAATGGTGTAGTAGCAATAGCAGTTGTAGAAGTAGCAGTAGTAGTAATAATCATAATAATAGCAGCAATAGTAGTAGTGGCAGTTGTATTAGAAGTAGTAGCAGTAGCAATAGTAGTAGCAGCCGTAGTAATAGGAGTAGCAATAGCAGTAGTAGTAGTAGTAATAAGTAGTTGTTGTTGTTGTTGTCGTCGTAGTTGTTGTAGTACTAGTAGTAGGAGTAGTAATAAGTAGTAGATGTAGTAGTTGTATTTGTTGTGTGTAATAGTAGTAGAAGTAGTAGTTGTTATAGTAGTAGGAGTAATAACGGTAGCCATAGTAGTGGTATTAGTAGTTGTAGTTGTAGTGGCAATAGCGAAAGTAGTAGGGCTCTAGCAGCAGCAGTTGTTGTACTAGTAGTCGCAATAGCTATCATAGTAGAGTTGTACTAGTAGCACTATGAGTAATAGTAGTAGTAGTTGTGGTAGTAAAAGTAGTAGTTGTAGTAGCAGCAGTAGTAGTAGTAGCAGTTGTAGTAGTTGTAGCAACAATAGTAGTAGTAGTAGAGGTGGTAGTAGTAGTAGTCATAGTTCTAGCAGCAGTAGTAGTAGTAGTAGATATAATAGTAGTAGTTGTTGTTGTAGCAGTAGCTGCAGCTGTAGCAGTAGTAGTAGTAGTAATAGTAGCAGTAGCAGAGCTAGTAGTAGTTGTTGTTGTTGTTGTATTAGTAGCAGTAGTGGTAGTAGCAAAAGTTGAAGTTGTAGTAGTAGATTTACCAGTAGCAGAAGTAGTTGTTATTGTGGTGATAGCAGTCTTAGTAGCAGCTCTAGTTGCATTAGTAGCGGCCAAAATAATAGCTGTAGCAGTACCAGTAGTTGTAGCAGTACTAGAGGTAGTAGTGCTAGTAGCAGTGGTAATTACAGTAGTACTAATACTAGTGGCAGTAGCTATACTTGCAGTAGTAGTATTAGTAATAGAAGTAGTAGGTGCAGGCAAAGTAAGAGTAGTAGTAGTAGCAGTAGTAACCGTAGTAGTAGTAGTAGTTGTAGTAGTAGTAGCAATAGTTGTAGGAGTAGCAGCAGCAACAACAACAACAGTAGTAGTAGTATTGGTAGGAGAATTAGTAGTTGTAGTAGTAGTTGTTGTTGTTTTAGCAGTAGTGCAAGTAGTTGTAGTAGTATTAGAAATAGTAGTAGGGATTGTTGTAGTAGTAGTAGTAGCAGTATTAGCAGTAGTAGCCGTAGTAATAGTAGTAATAGTGGTAGCAGTACTAGTAGTAGTAGTAGGAGTTGCGGCAAAAGCAATAGTAGCAGTTGTAGTAGTAGAATTAGCAGTGTTAGAAGTAGAAATAGTAGTTGTAGCAGTAATAGGTGTAGTTGTAGTTAGAGTAGGAGTAGGAGTAGGAGTGGCTACAAGAGTGGGAGTAGAAGTAGTAATAGTAGTAGTAGTTGTAGTAGTAGTAGTGGTAGTTGGAGTAGCAGTAGTGACAACAACGGCAATGATAGTAGCTATAGTAGTAGTAGGACTAGTAGTAGTCTTGACAGTAATAGTCATGGTAGTAGTAGTTGTGGTACTAGTAGTAGCAAGTAGTAGTGGTAGTAGTGATAGTAGTAGTTGTTGTTGTGGTAGTAGTAGTTGTAATTCAAATAGTAGTAGAAGCAGCAGCAGCAGAAGTAGTAGTAGTAGTAGTAGAAATAGTAGTATTAGCAGTAGCATTAGCAGTAGCAGAAGTAGTAATAGCAGTAGTAGTATGGGTAGTAGTCGCAATTGCAATAGCTGAGCAGTAGTGGTAGTTGTAGTTGTAATAGTATTAGTAGAAGTTGAAGTAGTAGTTGTTGTAGTAGTAGTAGTTGCAGTAGTAGTAGCAGTAGTAGGAGTAGTAGTAGTAGCAGCAATAGGAGTAGTATCAGTAGTAGTCATATTAGGTGTAGTAGCAATAGCAATAGTTGTAGCAGTAGTAGTTGTACTAGCTGCAGCAATAGTAGTAGTAGTAGTAGTAGTAGTAGTAGTAGTAGCAGCAGCAGCAATAGTAGTTGCTATTATAGTAGCAGTAACAGTAGTAGTTGTGGTAGTCGTAGCATTAGCAGTAGTTCCAGTAGTAGTAGCAGTAGTAGTTGTACTTTTAGTAGTATTAGTTGTAGTAGTAGTTGTTGTAATAGTTGTAATAGTAGTTGTAGTAGTACCAAAAGTAGTTGTAGTAGAAGCAGTAGTAGCAGTAATAGTATTAGCTGCAGTAGTTGTAGGAGTAGTAGTTGTAGGAGTTGAAGTAGTTGTAGTAGTAGTAGTAGAAGTAGAAGAAACAATAGCAGAAGAAGCAATAGCTGTAGTAGCATGAGTAGCAGTACTAGGAGTGGTGGTAGTAGTAGTATTGTAGTAGTAGTAGTAGCAGTTGTAGTAGTAGCAGTACTACGAGTGGTTGTAGTAGTGGTGTAGTAGCAGTAGTAATTGTCGTAGTACCAAGAGTAGTAATAGATGCAGTAGTAGTTGTTGTAGTAGAAATTGTAGCAGTAGTCACTATCGCAGTGCAATTTGAAGTAGTTGTAACAGCAATAGTAGCAGCATTAATTGTAGGAGCAGTAGCGGTAGTAGTAGCATTTGTTGTAGTAGTATTTGTTGTAGCGGAAGTAGCAGTAGTGGTAGTTGTAGCAGCAGTAGCAGTTGTAGCAGTAGTTGTAGCAGTAGAAAAAGTATCAGTTACAACACTAGTAGTAGTAGTTGTAGCAGTTGTTGTAGTAGTACTAGTTGTTGTAGTTGTAGTAGTAGTAGAAGAAGCAACTATAGTAGTTATAGCAGTAGTATCAGTAGTAGTAGCGGTAGTAGTAGTTGCAATGGTAGTAGAAGTAGTAGCAACTAGAGCAGCAGCAACAACAGTAGTAGTGGATGCAGTAGTAGTAGGAGTAGTAGTTATAGTAGTTGTAGCACTAGTAGTTGTAGTTGCATTAGCAGTAGCAGTAGTAGCAGTGGTACCAGTAGTAGTAGAAGTAGCAGTAGTAGTAGTAGCCATAGTAGTACTAGGAGGAGCATTAGTAGTAGCAGTAGGAGTAGTAGTAGTAGTAGTAGTGATAAGTAGCAGTAGTAGTAGTGGTAGTCCTAGTTAGTAGTCATAGTAGTATTAGGAGTAGTAGTAAGTAGTAGTAGTTGTTGTTGTTGTTGTGTGTAATAGTACCAGTAGTAGTAGTTGTTGTAGTAGTAGGCGTAATAGCAGCGACAGTAGTAGTAGTAGGAGTAGTAGGTGTAGTAGTAGTTGTAGTAGTTGTAGTAGTAGCATTAGAAGTAGTAGTAGTGGAAGCAGCAGGAGCAGCAGTTGTAATCATAGTAGCTGTAGCAGTAATAGTCATAGTTGTAGTAGAAATAGTAGCAGTTGTAGCTGTGGGAGTAGTAGTAGCGGAAGTAGTCAAAGCAATAGTAGTAATAGTACAAGAAGTAGTCACTATAGTAGCCATAGTAGTAGTAGTAGTTGTTGTAATAGTAGCAGCAGTAGTAGCAATAGTAGTAGATGTAGTAGTAGTAGTAGCGGTAGCAGTAGTTGAAGTTGCAGTTGCGATAGTAGTAGCAGTATCAGCAGCAAGAGTATCAGTTGTAGTAGTAGCGGCAGTAGTAGTAGCTATAGCCATAGTAGTAGTAGTAGTAGTTGTAGTAGTAGTAGTAGTAGTTGTTTTTGTAGTAGTAGTAGTAGTTGAAGCTATAGTTGTAGTTGATGTAGAAGTAGCAATAGTAGCAGTAGTAGTAGTAGTGGTGGTGGTGGTGGAGGCTGCAGCAGTGTTAAAAGTAGTAGTACTTGTAGCAATAGTAGTTGGAGAAGTGCAGAAGTAGTAGTAGCAAGTAGTAGTTGTAGTAATAATTGTAGTAGTAGTAATTGTTGTAGTACTAATAGTAGTAGTAATAGTAATACCGGTAGGTGTAGTTGTAGTAGTAGGAATAGTAGAAGCGATAGTAATAGCAGCAGCATTTGTTGTAATAGCAGAAGTAGTAGTTAGGGGAGTAGTAACAGTGATAGTAGTACTATTAGAAGTAGTTGAAGGAGTAGTAGTAGCAGTAGTTGTTGTTGTTGTTGTCGTTGTAGTAGTAGTAGTAGTAGTATCAGTAGTAGTATTAATAGTTGTAGTACTACTAGTAGTAATAGTATCAGTAGTAAGAGTATCAATAGCAATAGTAGTAGGAGTAGTAGCAGCAGTTGTTGTAGTAGTAGTAGTAGCACTAGTTGTAGAAGGGGTAGTAGTATTAGTAGTACTTGTAGTAATAGAAGTATTAGTAGTAGTAGTAGTAGTAGTAGTAGTAGTAGTAGTAGTAGTAGTAGTAGTAGTAGTAGTAGTAGTTGAAGTAGTTATAATAGTAGTAGCTGTAGCAATTGTAGTAGTAGTAGCAATTGCAATAGTAGTAATAGCAATTGTAGTTGTAGGGGAGTAGTAGCAGGAATAATACTAGTTGTAGTAGTAAGTTGTAGTTGTAGTTGTAGTAGTAGTAGGAGTAGTTGTAGTACCAGTGTGAATAGTAGTAGGAGTAGCAGTAGTAGCAATCATAGTAGGAGTAGTTGCAATACTGGCCGGAGGAGTAGCAATAGTTGTAGTAGTAGTAGTAGCAGTAGTAGTAAGATTAGCCGTAGTTGCAGTATTAGTAGTAGTTGTGGTATATTACTAGTAGTAGTAGTAGTTTGGTAGTAGAAGGAATAGTCATAGCAGTGGTAGTGGTAGCGGTACTAGTAGTGGCAGTAGTGGTAGTAGTAGTAGCAATTGTAGCAGAAGTAGTTGTTGTCTTTCTAGCAGTAGTAGTAATAGAAGTAGTAGTAGGAGTAGAAACAGGCATAGTCGTAGCAGTAGCAGTAGAAGTGGTAGTTGTATTTGTAATAAGAGAAGTCATACTAGCAGTAGTTGTACGAGGAGTAGTAGTAGGAGTTGGAGTAGTAGAAGCAACAGTAGTGTAGTAGTAGTAGTTGTAGTATTAACAGTAGTAGAGGTAGTATTTGTAGTAGAAGCAGTAGTATTAGTTGTATTTGCTGTATCAATATTAGCAACAGTAGTAGTAGCAGTAGCAATAGTATTAGCTATAGTACTAATAGCAGTAGTGGTAGCATTAGCTATAGTAGCAATAGGAACAGTAGTAGATCTAGTAGTAGTAGTATTGGTAGTAGCAGTCATTGTAGTAGTGGTAAGAGCAGTAGCTGTAGCAGCAGTAGCAGTTGCAATTGTGGTAGTACTAATTGTAGTAGTTGCGGCAGTAGTAGTGTCAGTGCCAATAGTATCAGTTGCAGTAGTAGTAGTAGCAGTAGCCATAGTAGTAGTAGTCATAGTACTACTAGTAGAAGCTTCAATAGTATTTGCAATAGTAGTTGCACTAGTAACAGTAGTTGTAGTAGGCTTAGTAGTAGTGGCAGCAGCATTACTAGAAGTAGCAGTAATGGTAGCAGTAGTAGTTGCACAAGTGGCTACAGTAGCAGTTGCTAGAGTAATAGTAGTAGTAATGGTAGTAGTAGTTGTAATAGTTGTAGTAGTTGTAGTAGTAGTACTAATTGTAATAATAGTAATAGTAGCAATTATAGTAGTAGGAGTAGCGGTAGTAGTAGTTGCAGCTGTTGTAATAATAACAGAAGTATTAGTAGAGGGAGTAGTGGTAGTAGTAAGAGCAGTAGTAATAGCAAGTTTTAGTAGTAGTAGCAGTGGTAGTAGTAGTATTAGTAGTAATTGATGGAGTAGTAGTTGTAGCAGAAGTAGTAGTGGTAGAAGTTGTAATAGCTGTAGTAGTTGTAATAGTATTAGTAGTAGCAGTTGTGGTAGTAGCAAGACTAGTAGTCGTAAGAGCAATAGTAGTAGTAGTAGCAATAGTAGCAATAGTATTAGCAACAGTAGTAGTAGTAGTCGTAATACCAATGGTAGCTGTAG
Source organism: Trichopus zeylanicus subsp. travancoricus (assembly GCA_005019695.1). Taxonomy (NCBI): domain Eukaryota; kingdom Viridiplantae; phylum Streptophyta; class Magnoliopsida; order Dioscoreales; family Dioscoreaceae; genus Trichopus; species Trichopus zeylanicus. The sequence goes on from RXID01012442.1 coordinate 38,830, forward strand.
GGTGAGTGGTAGCCGTAGTGATAGCAGCAGTACTAGTAAGTAGAAGTAGGAGTAGTAGTGTCAATAGTAGTTGTTGTTGTTGTAGTATTCGTAGTAGTCGAAGTAGTGGTAGCTCTAGTTGTAGTTGTACTAATAGTGCTAGTAGTAGCCATAGTTATAGGAGTTGTAGCAATAGTAGTAGTTGTTGTGGTAGTAGCAGTAGAAGTAGAAGTGCTAGTAGCATTAGTAATACTAGTAGTAGTACAAGTAGTAGTACTATTAGTTGTTGTAGTAGTAGTAGTAGTAGTAGAAGTAGTAGCAGTGGTATTCGTAGTAGTAGTAGTAGGAATCGGTGTAGGAGTAGGAGTGGTAGTCGCAACAGCAGTAGTAGTAGTAGGAGGAGGAGGAGTAGAAGTAGTTGTAGTAGTGGTAGTAGCAGTAGTAGTAGTTGTAGCAGTAATTGTAATAGTAGTAGCAGTAGCAATTGTAGGAGTAGTAGTAGTAGTAGTAGAAGCAATAGTAGTAGCAGTAGCAATAGTAGTAGTAGTAGCAGAAATTGTAGTAGCAGCAACAGTAGTAGTAATAATAGCAGAAGTAGTACTAACAATAGTAATAGTAGTAGTAATAGTAGTCATATTAGTAGTAATAGCAGTAGTAGTAGCAGTAGCAGTAGGTGTTGTACCAGTAGCAGCAGCAGTAGTAGGAGCAGTTGTAGTAGTGGTAATAGTGGAGGTAATAGTAGTAGTTGTAGTTGTAGAAGCAACAGTAGCAGTTGTTGTAATAGCAGTAGCATTAGTTGAAGTAGCAGCAGTAGTAGTAGTAGTAATAGTAATAGTAGTAGTAGTAGTAGTAGAAGTTGTCGCAATAGTAGTAGTTGTAGTGGAAGTGGTGGTATCTGTCATGGTAGTAGTTGTAGCAATAGTAGTATGAGTAGTTGTAGTTGTAGTAATAGTAGAATTTGTTTTAGTAGTAGCGTAGTTGTTGTTGTTGTTGTAGTAGTAGTAGTAGAGGTTGTAGTAGTAGCAGTAGTCGTAGTAGTAGTCATTATAGCAAGAGTTGCAGGATGGTAGTAGTTGCAGCGGTAGTAGTTGTAGAAGTAGAAGTAGAAGTAGTAGCAGAAGTTGTTGTAGTAGTAGTAGTAGGACTTGTTGTTGTTGTAGTAGTAGTTGTAGTTGTAGCTGTAGCAATAGTAGTACTAGTAGTAGAAGCAGTAGCTGATGTAGTAGTAGTAGTAGTAGTGGTGGTGGTGGTATTAGCGATAGTTGAAGTAATTGTAGCAGAAGTTACGACAATAGTAGAGTAGTAGCAGGGAGCAGCAGTAGCAGCAGTACTAATAGTATTAGTTGTAGTAATAGGAGTAGCAGTTGTAGTAGTGGCAGCAGAAGTAACAGTAGTTGCCATAGTAGTAGTAGTTGTAGAAGTAGTGGCAGTAGTGGTAGTAGTTGGAGTTGTAGTAGTTGCTGTAGCAGTAGCAGTAACGGTAGTACTAGTAGTAGCTGAAGTAGTAGTAGCAGCAGTAGTTCTAGTAGTTGCAATAGTAGTGGTTGGATTAGCAATTATAGTCGGAGAAGTTGTAATAGTGGCAGAAGTAGTAGTTGTAGCAGTGGTAATATCAGTCGTACCAGCTGCAGTAGTTACAGTAGTAGTAGCAACAGTAGCAGTAGTAGTGGTTGTAGTTGTAGTTGTTGTCGTATGAGTAGTTTTAGTAGCAGTAGCAATTGTAGTAGTAGTAGAAGCTGTAGCAGGCAGAATAGTACTAGCATAGTAGTAGTAGAAGTAGTAGTAGTAGTAGTAGTATTTGATGTAGTAGTAGAAGTGCCATTAGTCGTTGTAGCAACAGCAGTAGTAGCAATAATATTAGTATTTGTAGTTGCAATAGTTGTTCCAAAAGTAGTAGTAGTCGGATAAGTAGTAGTTGTAGCAGTTGCAGCAGTAGTAGCAGTAGTTGTAGCTGCAGTAGTAGTAGTAGTAGCAACAGTAGTAATAGTAGTAGTTGTTGTAATCGTAGGGATAGGAGTAGAAGAAATAGTATCAATAGTTATAGTATTCGGAGCAGTAGTGGTGGTAGTAGTAGCAGCAGCAGCTGTTGTAGTAGTATTAGTAGTAGTAGAAGTAGTTCTAGTTGTCGTTGCAATTGTAGCAGTGGTAGTAGCAGTAGAAGTAGCAGTGCTAATGGTAGTAGTAGTCGTAGAAGTAGGAGAAGTAGCAGTAGTTGTAGCAGCAGCAACAGAAGTAGTTGCAGTAGTAGTAAAAGTAGTAATAGCAGAAATAGTAGTAGTAGTAGTAGTAACAGTAGTAGCTATTGCAGTAGTAGTTGTAGTAGTATTGGATGTAGTGGTAGCAGGACTAGTAGTAGTAATAGCAATAGCAGAAGTGGCAGCAGGGGCAATAGCACTAGTCGTAATAGTAGTAGCAGTAATAGCGATAATAGCAGTAGTAGTCATAATAGTAGTATTAGTAGTAGCGATAATAGCAGTAGTAGTCATAGTAGCACTAGTAGTAGCAACAACAGTAGTAGTAGCATAAGTAGTAGTAGAATTAGTAGCAGCACTAGTAGCAATAGTAGAAGTAGCTATTGTAGTGGTACTCAGAGATGAAGTAGTAGTATTAGTATTAGTTGTAGTAGTAGCAACAGTAGCAGTAGTCGCAGAACTACTAGTAGCCTTGGTAATAGTACCATTAGTAGTAGTAGTAGAACTAGTTGTAGGAGTAGTAAGAATAATAGCAGTAGGAGCAGTATTAGTAGTAGTTGTAGTAGCACCAGTTGTCGTAGTATTAGTAGTAGTTATAGTAGTAGTAGCAGTAATATCACTTGCAGTAGTAGCAGTAGTAGTAGTAGTATTAGCTGCATTAGCTTCAGCAGTATTAGTAATAGTTATCATTGTAGCAATAATAGGAGTAGTAGCGGTAGTAGTAATAGTAGTAGCAGAAGTTATAGTAGTAGTAGTAGTAGCAGTAGCAGCAGCAGCAGCAGCAGCAGCAGCAGTAGTAGTAGTAGTGGTAGTAGTAGTAATAGTAGTAGCAGTAGTAGTCGTAGCAGTAGTTATCATAGTAGTATAAGTTATAGTAGAAGTGATTGTAGTAGAAGTAGGAGTGGGAGTAGTAGTAGTAGTAGAAGCAGGAGTAGTAGTAGTAATAACACAGGTAGTAGCAGCAGTACTAGTAGTAGCAACAGCAGTAGTAGTAGTAGTAGTAGTAGAAGCAATAGTATTTGTAGGAGGAGGAGTAGTAGTAGTAATCTTTGTAGTTCTACTACAAGTAGTAGCAGTGATAGTGGTAGCAGCAGTAACATTAGTAGTAGGAGGAGGAGTAGTAGTAGTAGTAGTAACAGAAGTAGTAGCAGTATTAATAGTAGTGGGAGAAGCATTAGTAGTTGTAGTAATAGTAGCAGTGGTAGAAGTAGTGTAGCAGTAGTTATAGCACTAGTAGTAGGGGTAGTGGTAGTAACAGTAGCAGTTGGAGTACTAGTTGTTGTTGTTGTTGTAGTAGTAGTAGTAGCAGTAGTAGCCTTAGTAGTAGTAGTAATAGAAGTAGTAGAAGTAATAGAAGTAGTAGTACCTATAGTGGTACTAGTAGTAGTAGCAATAGCTGTAGTAGTCACAGTAGTAGTTGTTGTAGCTGTAGTAGTAGTCATAGTAGTAGTGGTAGTAGTAGTAGCATCGGTTGTAGTAGTAGCTGTAGTAGTAGTAGTAGTATTCGTTATACTAGAAGTAGTAGAAGTAGAAGTAGTAGTGATAATAATTAAGATAGTAGTAGTAGTAGTAGTGTAGTAGTAGTAGTTGTAGTAAAAGGAGTAATAGTAGTAGTAGTAGCGAAAGGAGTAGTAGTAGTAATAGCAGTACTAGTAGTAGTAGTAGTCGGAGTAGGAGTTGTAGTATGAATTGGTGTAGGAGAATGAGGTTTTGAAGGTGTAGTATTAGGAGTAGTAGTAGCCATAGTAGTAGTAGTAATATTAGTAGCTGTAGTAATACCAGTAGTAGTAGTCGCAGTAGTTGCAGTAGTAGTAGCAGTAGTAGCACTAGTAGCAGCAGTAGCAGGAGTAGTAGTAGCATTAGTAGAAGCAAGAGAAGTAGCAGTCGCAGTAGTAGTAGTAGTAGTAACGGTAGTAGTAGCAGCAGCAGTAGTAGTAGGAGAAGTAGCAATGGAAGTAGCAGTAGTACGAGAAGTAGTAGGAGTAGTTCTATTGGTAGTAGTAGAAACAACAACAGCTGTAACAGAAGTAGAAGTTGTAGTAGTAGTAGTGGAGTAATAGCGGCAGCTGTAATAGTAGTAGTAGTAGCAGTCATAGTAGTATAAGTAGTAGTTGTAGTAGTTGTAGCCCTATTAGTAGCAACAACAACAACAGCAATAACAGTAGTGGCAGTAGCAGTTGTAGTAGTAGTAGGAGCCGAAGTAATAATAGCAATAGTAGTAGCCGCAGTAGTAGCAGAAGCAGTAGTAGTAGTAGGAAAAGTTGTTGTTGTAAAAGTAGTAGTAGTAATAGTAGCAGTAGTAGAAGTAGCAGTAGTAGTAGTACCAGCAGTAGTAGTAGTAGTCATAGTCATAGAAGTAGTAGTAGTAGCAGGAGTTGTAGTAGTAGCACTAGCAGTAGTAGAGGTAGTAGTAGCCGTAGTCGTAGTAGTTGCAGAAGTACAAGTAGTAGTATTAGTAGAAGTAGTAGTAGTAGTAGTAGTAGTAACAGTAGTAGTTGTAGTAGCAGTAGTTATTGTAGCAACTGTAGTAGTAGGAGGAGGAGAACACATAGTAGTAGTTGCAAGATTAGCAGCAGTAGTAGATGTTGCAGCTGTTGCAGTAGTAGCAGTACAATAGTAGTAGTAGTAGTAGTAGTAGTAGTATTAGTAGTAGTTCCTGTAGTAGCAATAGTAGCAGCTGCTCTTGTAATCAAAGTGATGGTAGCAGTAGGAGGAGAAGTAGCAGTAGTAGTAGTTGTAGCCGTAATAGCAGCAGTAGCAGTAGTAAAAGTAGTAGTAGTATTTGCAATTGTTGTAGTAGCAGCAGTAGTTGTAGTAGTAGCAGCAGTAGTTGTAGTAGTAGGTGAAGTAGAAGTAGTTATTATTGTAGGAGAAGCAACAGTAGTAGTAGCAGTTGTAGTAGTAGTTATAATAGTAGTACTAGCAGTAGCAATAGTTGTAAAAGTAGTTGTAGTAGTAAAGTAGCAATGGTAGAAGTAGTAGCAGTAGAAGCATGAGTAGCTACATTAGTTGTAATTGTAGTAGTAGTAGAAGCAATAGTAGCAATAGTAGCAGTAGTAGTAGCAATAGTGCTGCCAGTAGCAGCAATAGAAGTAGTTGTAGTGTAGTAGCAGTAGAAGCAGCAGCAGTAGTAGTAGTAGTGGGAGAAGTCATATTAGTGGTAGTAGAGGTAGTGACAACAACAATAATAATAGAAGTAGTAGTAGTAGTAGCTACAACAGTAACAACAGCAGAAGTAGTATTGCTAGGAGTATTAGTAGTAGTATTAGTTGCCACAGTAGCAGTAGTAATAGTAGTTGTTGTAGCGGTAGTAGGAGTAGTGGTATTTGTAGTGGTAGTAGGAGTAGAAGCAGGAGTAGTAGCAATAGTAGTGGGAGAAGTGGTGGTTATTTTAGTAATAGGACAAGTCGTACCAACATTAGTTGTAAGAGGACTAGTAGTCGGAGTAGTAGTAGTGGCAGTAATAGTTGAAGTAGCAATAGCATTAGTAGCAATACTAGAAGTAGTAGTAGTAGTAGTGGTAGCAATAGTATTAGCAATAGTAGTAAAAGTAATGGTAGTAGCAGCAGTAATAGTAGCATCTGTAGTAATAGTAGCAAAAGTAGTAGTCGTAGTAGTAGTAGTATTAGTAGCAGTAGCAGTAGCAATACTATTAGCTATAGTAGTAATAGCAATAGTAGTAGCATTACTAGTAGTAAGAGTAGTGGCAGTCATAGCCATTATTGCAGTAGTATTGGCAGTAGCAGAAGTAGCAGTAGTAGTAGCAATAGTAGTAGTAGTAGTCGTAATAGTAGGAGTAGTAGTAGTAGAAGCAGTTGTAGTAGTAGAAGCAGTTGTAGTAGCTGGAGTAGTAGGAGCAATTGTAGTAGTTGTAGCAGTAGTAGAAGAAGTAGAAGCAGTTGTAGTAGCAGTAGAAGGAGTTGTAGTAGTTGTAGCAGTAGCAATAGTGGTAGTGGTAGCAATAGTAGGAGTTGTAGCAGTAGTAGTACAAGTGGCAGCTGGAGCAACAGCAGCAGTAGTAGTAGTAGTGGCTACTGTAATAGTAGGAGGAGTAGTGGTAATAGTAGTAATAATAGTAGTAGCAGTAGTAGTAGCAGTAGTATTAGTAGTAGTAGCAGGCATAGTAGTAGTAGCAGTTGTAGCAGTAGTAGTTGTATAGTAGCAGCAGTAGTAGTAAGAGTAGTAGTAGTAGTAGTATTAGTAGTCATAGTGAGTAGTAGTAGTTGTTATTGTTGTTGTTGTTGTAGTAGGAGTAATAGCAGCCGCAGCGGCAGTAGTAGTCGGAGTAGTACTACTACTACTAGTAGTAGCAGTAGTCGTAGTAATAACAGTAGTAGTAGTAGCTGTAGTAGTTGTAATAATAATAGTAGCAGTAGTTGTAGTAGCAGCAGTCGCAGTTGTAATAGTGGGAGTAGCAGTATTAGTAGTAGTCATAGTTGTAGTAGCAGTAGTAGCAGTAGTCACGAAAATAGTAATTCCAGGGACAATAGTATTAGTTGTTGTAGTAGTAGTAGTAGAAGCAGTAGCAGCAGTAGCAGTACTAGTATTATGGGTATTAGTAGCACTAGGAGTAGCAGTAGTAGTACTACGAGCAGCAGTAGTGATAGTAGGTACCAGTAGTAGTCGTACTTGCAAAAGGAGGAGTAGTAGTTGTTGCAATAGTAGTATTAGTGGTAGTAGGAGAAGCAGTAGTGGCAATAGCATTAGTACTATGAGTCAAAGTAGTAGCTGTTGAAGTAGTAGTAGGGGCATTAGTCATAGTAGCAAGTAGTAGAAGAAATAGTAGGGGTAGTATCAATAATAGAAGTAGTAGCAGTAATAGTAGAAGTAGTAACAGTAGTAGTATTAGCAGTCATAGTAGTAGTAGTATTAGCAGCAGCAGTTGTAGTAGTAGCAGCAAAAGTAGGGCAAGTAGTAGGAGTGGTTGTAGTAGTAGCAGCGGCAACAGCATTGCTACAGAAGTATCAATAGTAGCAGTAGTAGCAACAGTTGTTGTAGTAGTAGGAGCAGTAGTCACTGTGGTACTAGTGGTAGTTGTAAGCATAGGAGTAGCTATAGTAGTAGTAGTTGTTGGACGAGTAGTGGTCATAGTAGTAGTGGGAGTAGTATTAGTAGTAGTGGTACTAGTAGTAGTAGTTGTAGCAATAGAAAGAGTAACAGTTGAGACAGTATTAGAATTAGTAGTCACTGTAGTAGTAGTAGGAGTAGTCACTATAGTAGTAGTTGTTGTAGTAGTCATAGTAGTAGTGGTAGTAGTGGTTGTAGTAGTAGTAGCAGTGGTAGTAGTGGTTGTAGTAGTAGTAGCAGTGGTAGGAGTAGTTGCAGTAGCAGTAGTTGGAGTAGTGGCAGTAGAAGTAGTAGTAGTAGTTCCAGTGGTAGTTGCTGTAGTAGTAGTAGTTGTAGCAGCAACATCAGCAGTAGCAGTTGTAGTAGTATTAGTAGTCATAGTAGGAGTTGCAATAGGAGTAGTAGCAGTTGCAGAAGCTGCAGCAGCAGCAGCCGTTGTAGTACTAGCAGAAGTAGTAGGAGTAGCACTAGCAATAGTACTAGCAATAATTGTAGATGTATTAGCTATAGAAGTTGTAGTAGTAGTTGTAGTAGTAGTTGTTGTGGCAATTATGGTAGTTGTTGGAATAGTAGTTGTATTAGTAGTAGTAGTAACAGTTGTTGTTGTTGTAGCAGTAGTAGTAGTTGTTGTGGTAGTAGTAGTAGTAGCAGTAGTAGGACTTGCAGCAGTAGTAGTAGCAACAGTAGTAGTTGTAGAAGTTAAAGTAGGAATAGAAGTAGTTGTAGTAGTAGTAGCAACAATAGTAGCAGTAGTAGTAGTCACAATAGTAGTGGTAGTAGCAGCAGTAGTAGTAGTTGTTATAGCAATAGCAGTAGTAGCATAGCTCTAGCATTGATAAGAGTTGCGATAGTAGTAGTATGAGCTATAGTAGTAGTAGTAGCAGTAGTTGTAGAAGGAGGAGGAGTAGTAATAGTTTTAGCAATAGTAGCAGTTGTAGTAGTAGTAGTAGCAGGAGTAGTAGTAGTAGTA
>RXID01012443.1:0-33047 GCA_005019695.1 Trichopus zeylanicus subsp. travancoricus
AGTAGTAGTAGTAGCAGAAGAAGTAGTAGTAGTCATAATTAAAGTAGTAGTTGTTGCAAGAGTATTAGTAATTATTGTTGTTGTTGTTGTCATAGTATTTGCAGTAGTCGTAGTAGTGGTGGTGGTGGTGGTGGTGGTAGTAGTAGTACATGTAGTAGTACAAGTAGTAGAAGTATTAATCGGAGGAGAGAGAGGAGGAAGAGGAGCTGTACTAGTAATAGCAGTAGTTGTAGTAGTAGTTGAAGTAGAAGTATTAGTAGTAGTAGTAAGCGTTGCAAGAATGGCAGCAATAGTAGTATTTGCAGTTGTAGCGGCAGCAACAGCAGTAGTAGTCTTAATAGTGTAGTAGTAGAGGTAGAGGTAGCAGTCTAGGTAGTAGTAGTAGTAGTAGTAGTACCTGTATTACTAGCAACAGCAGCTGCAGTAGTAGTAGCAGTAGTTGCAATAGTAGCAGTTGGAATAGTAATTGTAGCAATAGTAGTAGCTGTACTAGTAGTAGTACTAGTTGTAGTAGGAGTATCAGCCAAAGTGGCTGTATTTGTTGCAATATAAGTAGTAGTGCTAGTAGGTGTAGTACTAGTAGTAAGAGTAGCAGCTATTTCAGTAGCAGTAGTAGTAGTTGTAGTCATAGCAAAATTAGTGGTAGTAGAAGTAGTAGTAGTAATAGTAGCAGTAGTAGTAGCGATAGTAGTAGTGGTAATTGGACTAGTAGTAGTAGTAGTAGTAGCCGTAGTAGTAGTATTAGTCATGGTAGACGTAGTTATCGTAGTAGTAGTTGTTGTAGTAGTAGTGTTAGTAGTAGTAATAGTAGTAGTTGTTGGAGTAGTTGTAGTGCCAGTAGTAGTAGTAGTACTAGTAGTAGAAGTAGTAGCATTAGCAGCAGTGGTAGTAGTAGTACTAGTAGTAAAGGACTAGTTGTAGCAAGAGTAGTAGCAGTAGCAGTAGCAGCAGTAGTAGTCATAGTACTAGTAATATTAGTCATAGTAGTAGTACCAGTCATAGCATATTATAGTAGTAGAAGTAGTAGTAGTATTAGTAGCTCTAGTAGTAGTGATAGTAGTAGCCGAAGTAGAAATGTCAGTAATAATAGTAGTAGTAGAAATAGTTATCGTGGTAGTAGTAGTAGTAGTCGTCATTGTATTAGTAGTAGTCGTAGTGGTAATAGGAGTAGTGGTGGTGGTGGTGGTGGTAATAGCAGTTATAGCAGTAGTAGTGGTTATAGTGGTAGCAACAAAAGTAGTAGTAGTTGTAATCATAGTAGTAGTAGTAGGTGTAGGAGTAGTAGTAGTTTTTGTTGTTGTAGTCATAGTCATAGCAGTTGTAGTAGTAACAGTAGTAGTAGTAGTAGTGGTAGTTGTAGTAGTAATAGCAGTAGTAGTAGCAGGAATATGAGAAGTAGTAGAAGTAGTAGTTTTAGTGGTAGTAGATGTTGTAGTAGCTGTAGTAGTAGTAGTTGCTGCATTAGTAGTAGTTGTAGTCGTAGTGGTATTAGTAGTAATACCAATAGTAGTAGTGGTAGTAGTAGCAAGAGGAGGGGGAGGAGGAGATGCAATAGTAGTAGTAGCAGCAGCATTAGTAGTAGTAATAGTTGTAGTTTAAGTAGAAGTAGTAGGATTAGTCACAAATGTAGCAGTAGTAGCAGTAGTAGTGGTAGTAAAAGGAGTAGCAGTAGTAGCTTGTGTAGTATTAGAAGTAGTTATAGTAGTAGTAGTCACTATTGTTGAGGTTCTAGATGTTCCAGTAAATATAGTTGTTGTTGTAGTAGTGGAAGTAGTAGTAGTAGCAGTGGGAGTAGTTGTCGTACTAGTAGTTGTACTAGCAATAGTATTAGTAGTAGTTGTTGTTGTTGTTGTAGTAGTTGGAGTAAGGGTAGTAGTAGTAGTAGGAGTGGTAGAAGTAGTAAGAGTTTTAGAAAGAGTATTAGTAGCAGCAGTAGTAGTAGTAGAAGTAGTGGCAACAGTATTAGTAGTAGTAGCAACAACAGTAGTAGTAGTAGTAGTGGTAGTAGTTTAAATTGTAGTGATAGTAGTAGTTGTTGTAATAGGACTAGTAGTAGTAGCACTAGGAGTAGTATTTGTAGTAGTAGTAGTAGTAGTAGCTGTAGTAGTAGTAGTAATAGTTGTTGCTATAGTGGTAGCTATATCAATAGTAGTTCTAATATTACTAGCAGTAGGAGAGAGTAGTAGTAGTAGTAGTAGTAGTAGTAGTAGTAGTAGTAGTAGTAATAGTAGTAGTAGTAGTAGTAGTAGTAGCAGTGGTAGGAGTAGGAGGAAGAATAGTTGTAGTAGTTGTTGTAGTAGTAGTAGTAGTTGCAGCAACAGTAGCAGCAACAGTAGGAATAGTAGTAGTAGTTATAGTAGTAGTAGTAGTAGTTGCGGCAACAGTAGCAGCAACGGTAGTGGTAGCATTAGTAGTAGTTGTAGTAGTAGCATCACTAGTAGTAGTGGCAATAATTGCAATAGTAGCAATGGTAATAGTAGGTGTAGTCGAAGTAGCAGCAGAAATAGTAGTAGCATAGTCGTAATAGTTGTCATAGTAGCAGAAGTAGTACTAGCAGTCGCCGAAGTTGTAGTAGCATTAGATACCATACAGATAGTTGTCGTTGTAGTAGTAGTAGTTGGGGAAGTAGTAGTAACAGCTGCTGTTGCTATAGTAGTAGTTGTTATAGTTTCAAGAGTAAAAGTAGTTGTAGTAGAAGTAGTAGTAGTAGTAGTAGTAGTAGTGGTAGCAGAAGTAGTACTAGTAATGGCTCCAATAGTTGCTATTGAATCGCAATAGTAGTAGCATTAGCAGCTGAAGTGGAATCAGTTGAAGTAGCAGCAATAAAAGGAATAGAAGTAGTAGTAGTAGTAGCAGAAGTAGTTGTAGTAGGAGAAGTAGTAATAGTAGTTGTTGCAGTACTAGTAGTATTTGTATTAGTAGCCGCATTTGTAGCAGTAGTAACAGTAGTAGTTGTTATTGTAGTTGTAGCATTAGTGGCGATAGTTATTATAGTTATAGTAGTAGTAGTAGGAGGAGCAGTAGTAGCAGCAGTAGTAGCAATAGTGGCAATAGTACTAGTAGTAGTAGTAGAAGTAGGAGTAGTAGTAGTAGCAGTTGTAACAGTAGTTTCAGTAGTTGCAGAAGTAGTAGTAGTAGTAGTGGCAGTTGTAGTTGTAGAAGTAGTTGCAATAGTAGTTGTAGCCGTAGTAGCACTAGTAGCAGTAGTTGTAGAAGCAAAACTAGTAGTAGTATGAGAAGTAGTTGCAGTAGTAGCAGCAGTAGTAGCAGCAGCAGAAGTAGTAGTAGTAGTAGAAGCAGCAGCAATCGTAGAAGAAGTAGTAGAAGTAGCAGAAGTTGTAGTTGTAGCTAAAGCAGTAATAGTGGCATCTATAGTAGTAGTAGTGGTAGTAGTAGAAGCAGTAGCAGCATAAGTAGTAGTAGTAGTAGCAGTAGTGGTAGTAGCAGTAGTAGTAGTAGTGGTAGTAGTAGTAGAAGTAGTAGTAGAAGCACTAGCAGTAGTTAAAATAAAAGTAGTAGTAGTTATACTTGTTGTAAAAGTTACAGTTACAGCACAAGTTGCAACAATTATAGTTGTAGTAGTACCAGTAGAAGTCACAATAATTGTAGTAGCAGAAGTGGTAGCGAAAGTAGTACTTGTAGTAGTTGCAGTAGGCACAGCATTCGTAGTAGTAGTAGATGTAGTAGCAAAGGTCATAGTGGTAGCCGAAGTAGAAGTAGCAGTAGCAGTTGGAGTAGTAGCAGTAGAAGTAGTAGTTGTAGTAGTAGGAGTAACAACAGTTGTAGTAGTTGGAGTATCAATAGTACCAGTTGAAATAGTAGTCGTAGTAGTAGCAGGAGCTACAGTAGTTGTGGTAGTAGTAGTCATAGTAGGAGCAATAGTAGTTATTATCATAGTAGTAGTAACAGTGGGAGTTCTAGTAGCAGTAGTAGTAGTAGTTGGAGCGGTATTAGTAAAAGTTGTAGTAGCCTTAATCGTAGTAGTAGCAGAAGAAGCAATAGCCGAACTAGTAGGAGTAGAAGTAGTTGTAGTAGTTTTAGTAGTCAGGGTAGTAGTGGCAGGAGTTGTAGCCACAGTAGTAGCTGAAGTAGTAGTAATAGTAGTAGTAGCTGTCGTAGTAGCAGCAGTAGGAGAAGTAGGAGAAGTAGTAGTAGTAGTAGCAATAGTTGTAGCAGTAGAAGTAGGAGTGGTAGCAGTAGTAGCAGAAGCAATAGTAGTTACAACAGTAGAAGTAGTAGGAGAAGTAGTGGTAGTAGCAGTAGATGTAATGGCAACATTAGTAACAGTTACAATTGTAGTAGTAGTAGTAGTAGTAGTGGTAGTGGAAGCACCAGAAGCAGTAGCAGCAATAGTAGTAGCAATATTAGCAGCATCATCAGCTGCAGCAGCAGCAGCAGTAGTATTAGTAGTACTTGTAGTAGGAGAAGTTGTAGTATTAGTAGTAGCAATCGTAGTTGTAGTTGTAGTAATTGTAACTGTAGTAGCGGTAGTAGTATTACTAGTAGCAATAGGAGCAGTAATAGCAGTAGTAATAGTAGTAGTAGTTGTTGTAGTAGCTATAGTAGTAGTAGCAGTAGCAGCAGTCTTAGAAGTAGAAGTAGTAGTTATAGTAGTAGTAGTAGTTATAGTAGTAGTACTACTTATAGTAGTAGTAGTAGTAGTGGTAGTAGTAGTTATAGTAGTAGTAGTAGTGGTAGTAGTAGTTATAGTAGTAGTAGTAGTAGTATTAGCAGCAGTAGTGGTTGTTGTTGTAGTAGCAGTAGCAGTTGTAGCTATAGTAGTAGTTGTAGTAGTAGTAGTAGTACCAATAGTAGTAGTAGAAGTAGTAGTCCTACCAGAAGTAGTCATAGTAGTGGTTGTTATAGTAGAAGTAACAATAGTAGAAGTAGCAACAGCATTAGTAGTAGTTGTTGCAGTAGTAGTTGTTGTGATACAAGTTGTAGCAATGGTAATAGTGACAGCAGTAATATTAGTAGGAGTAGCAGTTGTAGTAGTAGTAGCCGTTGCAGTAGTAGTACTTGTAGCAGTAGTAGTAATAATTACTATAGTAGTAGTTGGAGCATTAGTAGTAGCAGTACTAGCAGTAGTAGTGGTAGCATCAGTAGTAGTAGTAGCAGCAGCATCAGTAGTAGTAGTAGCAATAGTTGTAGTACCAGCAGTTGTAATAGTAGGTGTAGTCGAAGTCACAGCAGAATTAGTTATAGTAGTAGCAGTAGTAGTAGTTATTGTAGTAGAAGCAATAGTAGCAGTCGTAGAAGCTGTAGTAGCAGTAGATACCACACCGATAGTTGTAGCAGCAATAGTTGTAGAAGGAGTGGTAGTAGTAGCAACAGTTGTTGTAGTAGTTGTTGTTGTAGTTGCAGGAGTAGAAGTAGTAGTAGTAGCAACATTGGTAGCAGAAGGAGTAGGAGTAATGGTACCAATAGTTGCTGTTGAATTAGTAGTAGTAGTAGCAGTAGCAGCAGTAGCAGTAGTAGCAAAAGTAGTAGCAATGAAAGTAGTAGAAGTAGTAGCAGTAGCGGGGAGAGGTTGTAATAGTATTTATAGTAGTATTAGTAGTAATAGTAGTAGTAGCAGTTGCATTAGTCACACTAGTTGCAGTACTAGTTGTTGCTGTAGCAGTAGCAATAGTAGCGATAGCAGTAGTAGTTATAGTATTAGTAGTAGTAGTAGTAGTAGTAGTAGCAGTAGTGGTAGTAGTATTAGTAGTAGTCGTAGAAGTAGGAGTCATAGTAGTAACAGTGGTAGTAGTAACAGTAGTAGCAGAAGTAGTTGTACTTGTGCTAGTCATGGCAGGGATTGTAGTAGTAGTCGCAGTAGTAGTTATAGCCGTAGTAGCATTGCAGTAGTAGTAGCAGAATTAGTGGTAGTAGGAGATGTAGTACTAGCAGCTGTAGCAGTAGTGGTAGTAGCTGTAGTAGTTGTATTAGACGTTAGAGTAGTAGTAGTTGTAGTACAAGTAGTAGTATTGGTTGTAGTAATAGTAATAGTAGTTGTAGTCCAAGTAGCAGTAATTGTAGTTGCAGAATTTGTAGTAGTAGCACTAGAAATAGATGTAGTAGTAGTAGTTGTTGTTGTTGTAGTAGTAGTAGTAGTAGTAATAGTAGAAGTAGTAGATGTTGTAGTTGTAGTAGTAGTAGTAGATGTAGCAGTAGTAGTAGTAGAATTAGTATTAGTAGTAGTAGAAGTAGTAGCAGTACTAGCAGAAGAAGTAGGAGAAGTAATAGTAGTAGTAGTAGTAGCAGTAGTAGTAGCAGTAGTAGCAGAAGCAGCAGTAGTAGTTGTTGTTATTGTAATTGTAGCGATCTTAGTAGCCGTAGTAGCAGTAGACGAATTTGCAGTTGTAGTTGTAGTAGAAGCTGTAGCTGTAGTAATAGTCATAGTAGTAGTACTAGTACTAGCAGTAGTAGCAGTAGAAGCCGTGGTAGTTGCAGTAGTAGTTGTAGTAGTAGCAGCTTTAGTAGCTATAGCAGTAGTAGCGATAGTAGTAGTAGTAGAAGTTGTAGTAGTACTAGAAGCATTAGTCATAGTAGTAGCAATAGTAGTAATAGTAGCAACATGTATTGTAGTTATTGTAGCAGCAGTAGTAGTAGTAGCAGAAGTAATAATAGTAGTAGTTGCAGTAGTAATAGCAACAGCAGCAGTAGCAATAGTTGTAGTAGCACTAGTAGTAGCTGAAGTAGTAGTAGTAGTAGTAGTTGTTGTTGTTGTTGTAGTAGTAGCGGCTGTAGCAGTAGTAGTTGTAGTAGTTTTAGTAGTAGTAGTTGGATTAGTAATTGTAGTAGGAGATGTAGTAGTCGTAGCAGAAGTAGTAGCAGCCGCAGTGGTAATATTAGTAGTAGTGGCTGCCATAGTTATAGTAGTTGCAGCAATAGTAGTTGTAGTAGTGGTAGTAGCAGTAGTAGTAGTTGCTATTGTGGTAATCATAGTTGTCATAGCAGTTGTTTTAGTAGTAGCAGCTATAGTAGTAGTGGTTGTAGAGGTAGCAAGTGTAGTAGTACTAGCGTAGTAGTCGTAGTATTAGTAATAGCAGTAGTTGTAGACTAACCATCAGTCGTTGTAGTAGCAGCATTAGTAGCAGTAATAGTAGTATTAGTAGTAGCAATACTAGTGCCAGAAGTAGTAGTCATAGGATAAGTAGTAGTTGTGCTAGTAGCAATAGTAGTAGTAGAAGTAGTGGTAGCTGTAGTAGTAGTGGTAATAGTAGTAGTGCTAGTAGTAGTAGCTGTAGTGGTAGTAGTAGCAGCAGTCGTGACAATAGTATTAGTAGTAGTAGTTGAAGTAGGATTAATTATAGTAGCTGAGGTAGTAGCAGTAGTACTAGTGGGAGTCATAGTAGCGGTAGTAGTTGTCGTAGTAGTAGTAGCAATAGTGGCAATAGTATTAGTAGTGGTAGTTGAAGTAGGATTAGTAATAGTTGCGAGGTAGTAGCAGTAGTGCTAGTGGGAGTAGTAGTAGCGATTGTAGTTGTAGTAGTAGTAACAGGAGTAGTTATTGTCGTAGTAGGAGTTGTAGTAGTTGTTGTAGTATTTGTAGAGGTTGTAGTGGTAACAGTAGTAGTAGCAGAAGTAGTAGTAGTATCAGTAGCAGTAGTAGTAGTACTAGAAGCAGTAGTATTGGTAGTAGTAGTAGCAGCAGTAGTAAAAGGAGTAGTTGTATTTGAAGCATTCATAGTAGCATTTGTAGGTCTAGCATTAGCACTAGAAGTAGTACAAGTTATAGTAGTAGTCACAGTAGAAGTCGCAGCTGGAGTAGTTGTCCTAGGAAAAATAGTAGTGGTAGCAATAGAAATTATAGTAGTAGTAGTACTTGTAGTAGTAGTAGTAGTTGTTGTTGTTGTTGTAGTACTAGTAGTATTAGTATTAGTAATAGTAGTAGTGGTAGTAGTTGCAATAGTAGCAAAAGTAGTTGTAGTAGTAGTATTAGTAGTAGTAGTAGTAGAAGTGGTAGTGGTCGTAGTATTAGTAACAATAGTAGTACTAACAACAATAGTATTGGTATAGTAGTTGTTAGAGTAGTAGTAATAGCAGTAATAATAGTAATAGTATTAGGTGGTGTTGTAGTAGTAGTAGTAGTAGAAACAGCTATGGTAGCTTTAGAAGTAGCAGCAGCAGCAGTAGTAGTAGCGGCAGTAGTAGCAGAAGTAGTATGAGTATTAGTACTAATAGTTGCTGTTGAATTATTAGTAGTAGTAGCTGTAGCAGCAGTAGCTGTAGTAGAAAAAGCAGTAGCAATGAAAGTAGTAGAAGTAGTAGTAGCAGGGAGAAGTAGTAATAGTAGTTAAAGCAGTATTAGTAGTATTAGTAGTAGTAGCTGCATTAGTCGCACTAGCAGCAACACTAGTTGCTGTTCTAGCAGTAGCAGTAGTAGCGATAGTCGTAGTAGTAGTAGTAGTAGTAGCAGTAGTAGTAGCAGTACTGGTAGTAGTATTAGTAGTAGTCGCAGTAGTAGGAGTCATAGTAGTAGCAATGGTAGTAGTAGTAGTAGTAGTAGCAAAAGTAGTTGTACTTGTAGTAGTGGTGATAGGGTTTGTAGTAGTAGTCGTAGTAGTAGTTTTAGCCGTAGTAGGCATTGCAGTAGTAGTAGTAGCAGAATTAGTAGTAGTAGGAGATGTAGTAGTAGCAACTGTAGCAGTAGTGGTAGTAGCCGTAGTAGTTGTATTAGACGTTAGAGTAGTACTAGTAGTAGTACAAGTAGTAGTAGTGGTAGTAGTAGTAGTAGTAGCAGTTGTAGTCCTAGTAGCAGTAGTTATAGTTGTAGAATTAGTGGTAGCAGCACTAGAAATAGATGTAGTAGTAGTAGTAGTAGCAATAGTAGAAGTAGTAGATGTAGTAGTAGTAGTAGTAGTAGATGTTGTAGTAGTAGCAGTCGAATTAGTAATAGTAGCAATAGAAGTAGTAGTAGAAGTAGTAGCAATAGTTGCAGAAGTAGTAGGAGAAGTAATAGTAGTAGTAGTAGCAGTAGTAGCAAAAATAGTAGTAGAAGTAGTAGCAGAAGTAGTAGTAGTAGTTGTTGTTGTTATTGTAATTGTAGCAGCCTTAGTAGCCGTAGTAGTAGTAGACCAATTTGTTGTTGTAGTTGTAGTAGAAGCTGTAGTTGTAGTTGTAGTCATAGTAGTATTACTAGTAGTAGCAGTAGTTGTAGTTGGCGCAGCAGTAATAGCAGTAGAAGCAGTGTAGTTGCAGTAGTAGTAGTAGTAGCAGCAATAGTAGCAGTAGCAGTAGTAGTGGTAGTAGTAGTAGTCGAAGTAGTAGTAGTACTAGCAGCAGAAGTAGTAGTAGCAGCTATAGTAGTAATATTAGCAACATGTATAGTAGTTATTGTAGCAGTAGTGGTAGTAGTAGTAGCAGAAGTAATAATAGTTGTAGTTGCAATGGTAATAGCAGCAACAGCAGTAGCAATAGTTGTAGTAGCACTAGTAGTAGCTGAAATAGTAGTAGTAGTAGTTGTTGTAGTAGCAGTAGTAGTCGCTGTAGCAGTAGTAGCAGAAGTAGTTTTAGTAGGACTAGCAGTAGTACTAGTAGTAGTAGTAGTTGGATTAGTAATTGTAGTAGGAGATGTAGTAGTAGTAGCGGCTGGAGCAGTATTTGTGGCAGTAGGTTTAGTACTAGCAGCAGTAGTACTAGCAGCAGCAGTAGTTGGATTAGTAATTGAAGTAGAAGATGTAGTAGTAGTAGCAGAAGGAGTAGCAGTCGCTGTGGTAATATTAGTAGTGGCAGCCATCGTAGTTATTGTAGTTGTAGCAATAGTAGTTGTAGTAGTGGTAGTTGTTGTTGTTGTTGTTGTGGTAATCGTAGTTTTCGTAGCAGTTGTTTTAGTAGTGGCAACTATAGTAGTAGTAGTTATAGAGGTAGCAGGAGTAGTAGTACAAGCGTAGTAGTTGTAGTAGTAGTAGTAGTAGCAGTAGTAGTAGATTAACCGTTAGTCGTTGTAGCAGTAGCATTAGTAGCAGTAATAGTAGTATTAGTAGTAGCAATACTAGTGCCAGAAGTAGTAGTCATAGGATAAGTAGTAGTTGTAGCAGTAGCAATAGTAGTAGTAGAAGTAGTGGTAGCTGTAGTAGTAGTAGTAATAGTAGTAGTACTAGTAGTACTAGAAGTAGTAGCTATCATGGTAGCAGCAGCAGTAGCAGCAGTAGCAACAATAGCAGTAGAAGTTATAGTAATTAAAGTCATAGCAGCCACAATGGTAGTAGTAGCAGCAGTCGTGATAATAGTATGAGTAGTAGTAGTTGAAGTAGGATTAGTAGTAGTACTAGTAGGAGTAGTAGTAGCGGTAGTAGCTGTCGTACTAGTAGTAGCAGTAGTGGCAATAGTATTAGTAGTAGTAGTTGAAGTAGGATTAGTAGTAGTAGCTGAGGTACTAGCAGTAGTACTAGTGGGAGTAGTAGCAGCGGTAGTAGTTGTAGTAGTAGTAGCAGGAGTAGTTGTAGTTGTAGTAGGAGTTGTAGTAGTTATTGTAGTATTTGTAGAGGTTGTGCTAGTAGCAGTAGTAGTTGCAGAAGTAGTAGTAGTCGGAGAAGAAGTACTAGTATCAGTAGCAGTAGTAGTAGTACTAGAAGCAGTAGTAGTGGTAGTACTAGTAGCTGTAGAAGTAAAAAGAGAAGTTGTATTTGAAGCACTCATAGTAGTATTTGTAGGTCTAGCATTAGCACTAGAAGTAATACTAGTTATAGTAGTAGTCATAGTAGAAGTCGCAGCTACAGTAGTTGTAGTAGCAAAAATAGTAGTGGTAGCAATAGAAATTATAGTAGTAGTAGTAGTACTTGTAGTAGTAGTAGCAGTTGTTGTTGTTGTTGTAGTAGTAGCAGTAGTACTAGTAGTAGTAATAATAATAATAGTAGTAGTAGTTGCAATAGTAGCAAAAGTAGTGGTAGTAGTAGTATTGGTAGTAGTAGCTGTAGTAGAAGTGGTAGTGGTCATACTATTAGTAGCAATAGTAGTACTAACAGCAATAGTACTGGCAGTAGTAGTTGTTATAGTAGTAGTATCAGCAGTAGTAATAGTAATAGTAGTAGGTGTTGTTGTTGTAGTAGTAGTAGTAGAAACAGCTGTGGTAGCTTTAGAAGTAGTAGCAGCAGTAGTAGTCGCTATGTACTAAAGGCAACAAAAGTAGCCACCGTAGTAGTAGAAAAAGTAGTAGTAGCATTAGTATTAGGAGTATCAGAAGTAGCAGCAGTGGTTGTAGTAGTAGTAGTAGTTATTATTATAGAAGTTGTAGCAGCAGAAGTAGAAGTATGAGTAATAGTAGGAGTAGGAGTTGGAGTAGTAGTAGTAGTAGTAGCAGCAGTAGTCCCGGTAGCAGTGGTAGTTGCAGTAGTAATACTAGGAGGAGTAGTAGAAGTGGTAGTAGTAGTAGTTGTAGGAGCTATAGTAGTAGAAGTAGTAGTATTAGTAGTAGTTGTAGTATTAGTAGTAGCAGTAAGAGTACTAGTAGTTGTAGCAATAGTAATAGCAGTAGGAGTTATAGTAGTAGTAGCAAAAGGAATTGTTGTACTAGTAGTAGTTATTGTAGTTGTTGTAATAATATTAGTATTAGTAATAGCAATAGTTGTTTGACTAGTTGCAGTTCTAGTAGTAGTTGCTATAGCAGTAGTGTAGTATTAGTAGCAGCAACGGCAACAACAGAGGTAGTAGTATTAGTAGTAGTTGTAGTAGCAGCAGTAGTAGTACTAGTAGTAGTAGGAGGAGGATGAGGAGTAGTAGTGGAAATAGGAGTAGTTGTAGTAGTTGTTGTAGTAGTAGCAGCAACAATAGTAGTAGTAGTAGTAGTAATAGTAGTAATAGTAGTAGTTGTAGTAGTAGTAGTAGTAGTAGTAGTAGTAGTAGTAGTAGTAGTAGTAGTAGTAGCAGTAGTAGTAGATGTAGTTCTAGTAGTAGTAGTTGTAGTAGTAGTTGCAGTAGTAGTAGTAGTGGTAGTAGTTGCAATAATAGTCGTAATAGGAGTAGTAGTAGTTGCAATAGTAGTAGTAGTAGTAGTAGTGTAGTAGTAGTATAGTGGTAGTAGTAGTTGTAGTAGCAGTAGAGGTTATAAATGTAGCAGTAGTAGTTGTTGTAGCAGTAGTAGTAGAAGTAGTAGTAGTCGTAATCAAAGTAGCAGTTGTTGCAAGAGTATTAGTAGTAGTAGTTGTTGTTGTTGTCATAGTAGTTGCAGTAGTGGTAGTAGTGGTGGTAGTAGTAATAGTGGTGGTGGTAGTATTAGCACTATATGTAGTAGTACTAGTAGTACAAGTATTAATCACAGGAGAGAAAGGAGCGGGAGGAGCAGTACTAGTAATAGTGGCAGTAGCAGCAGCAGTAGTAGTAGTTGAAGTAGAACTATCAGTAGTAGTAGTAAGGGTTGTAGCAGTAGCAGTAATAATAGTATTTGTAGTAGTAGTAGTAGTGGTATTAGCAATAGTAGTAGTAGCAATAGTAGTACTAGTAGTAGTTGTGGTAGTTGCAGCAGCAGAAGTAGCAGTAGAAGTAGTAGCAGTAGTTATAGCTGTAGTAGTAGTTGTAGCAGTTGTATTAGTAGTAGCAACAGTCTCAATAGTGTAGTAGTAGTGGTTGCAGTCTTAGTAGTAGTAGTAGTAGTAGTAGTTGTTGTTGTAGTAGTAGCAGTAGAAACGGTAGTAGTAGCAATAGTTGCAAAAGTAGTGGTTGGAGTGGTAATTGTAATAGTAGTAGCTGTACTAGTAGTACTACTATTTGTAGTAGAAGTATCAACCACTATATTTGTTGCAGTATAAGTGGTAGTACTAGTAGGTGTAGTACTAGTAGTAAGTGTAGCAGCTATTTCAGTAGCAGTAGTAGCTATTTCAGTAGCAGTAGTAGCAGTAGTAGTCATAGCAGAAGTAGTGGTAGTAGAAGTAGTAGTAGTGATAGTAGCAGTAGTCGTAGTGATAGTAGTAGTGGTAATTGGACTAGTAGTAGCAGTAGCAGCCGTAGTAGCCATAGTAGTAGCATTAATCATCGTAGTTGTAGTTATAGTAGAAGTAGTAGTTGTAGTAGTAGTATTAGTAGTAGTAATAGTAGTAGTTGTTGGAGTAGTTGTAGTGACAGTAGTAGTAGTAGTACTAGTAGTAGTAGTAGCATTAGTAGCAGTGGTAGCAGTAGTACTAGTAGTAAAAGGACTAGTTGTAGCAATAGTAGTAGCAGTAGCAGTAGCAGTTGTAGCAGTCGTAGGACTAGTAATATTAGTTGTAGCAGTTATTGTAGTAGTAGAAGTAGCAGCAGTATTAGTAGTACTTGTAGTAGTGACAGTAGTAGCAGAAGTAGAAATGCCAGTAATAACTATAGTAGTAGAAATAGTTATCGTAGTAGTAGTAGTAGTGGTAATAGGAGTAGTAGTCGTGGTGGTGGTGATAATAGTGGTTGTAGCAGTAGTAGTGGTCATAGTAGCATCAGCAAAAGTAGTACTAGTAGGAATCATAGTAGTAGTGGTAGCAGGCGTAGGAGTATTACTAGTTGTTGTTGTTGTAGTCGTAGTCATAGTAGTTGAAGTAGTAACAGTAGTAGTAGTAGTAGTAGTAGTAGTAGTAGTAGTAGTAGTAGTAGTAGTAGTAGTAGTAGTAGTAGTAGCAGCAGCATCAGAAGAAGTAGTAACAGTAATATGAGAAGTAGTAGAAGTAGTAGTTTTAGTGGTAGTAGTTGTTGTAGTAGCTGTAGTAGTAGTAGTTGCTGCATTAGTAGTAGTTGTAGTCGTAGTGGTATTAGTAGTAATAGCATTAGTAATAGTAAATGTCGTAGTACCAGTAGTAGTAGTGGTAGTAGTTGCAGGAGGAGGAGGAGGAGGAGCTTCAGCAGCAGTAGTAGCAGCAGTAGCAATAGTAGTAATAGTAGTAGTAGTTGTTGTTGTTGTTGTAGTTGAAGCAGTAGGATTAGTCGAAAATGTAGTAGTACTATCAGTAGTAGTGGTAGTAATAGAAGGAGTAGTAGTAGTAGTAGCATTTGTAGTATTAGAAGTAGTTATTGTAGTAGTAGTCACTATTGTTGAGGTTGTAGTAGTGCCAGTAATTATAGTTGTTGTAGTAGTAGGAGTAGTAGTAGTAGCAGTAGGAGTTGTTGTCATACTAGTAGTTGTACTAGCAGTAGTATTAGTAGTAGTAGTTGTTGTTGTAGTAGTAGTTGGAGTAGGGGTAGTAGTAGTAGGAGTGCTAGAAGTAGTAGGAGTTATAGTAGGAGGAGGAGTAGTAGTAGTAGTAGTAGTAGAAGTAACGGGAACAGTAGTAGTAGTAGTAGCAACAACAGTAGTTATAGAAGCAGTGGTAGTAGTATAAATTGTAGTGGTAGTAGTTATTGTTGCAATAGGACTACTAGTAGTAGTAGGAGTAGTATTTGTAGTAGTATTTGTAGTAGTAGTTGTAGTAGTTGTAGTAGCTATAGTAGTAGTAGTAATAGTTGTTGGTATAGTAGCAACTATAGTTGTTGGTATAGTAGCAACTATATCAACAGTAGTTCTAATATTTCTAGCAGTAGGAGAGAGTAGTAGTAGTAGCAGCAACAACAACAGCAGTAGTAGTAGTAGTTGGAGAGAGTTGTAGTAGTAGCAGGGGTAGGAGTAGGACTAGGAATAGTAGTAGTAGTAGTAGTTGCGGCAATAGTAGCAACAACAGTAGTGGTAGAAGTAGGAGCAATAGTAGTAGTAGTAGTAGCAGTAGGAGCAATAGTAGTAGTAGTAGTAGCAGTAGCACTAGTAGTAGCAGTAGCTACAGTAGTAGCAATAGCAGTAGTTGCAGTTGCACTTTTGGTAGTGTAGTAGTAGTTGTTGTAGTAGCAGTAGCGATTGTCTCTGTAGTAGTAATAGTAGCAGTAGCAGACTGGTAGTATTTGTACGACTTGTAGTAGTAGTTGTAAAAGTAGTAGGAACAGTAGTAGCAGTTGCAGTAGTTGTAAGAGTAGTAGCACTAGTTGTTGTTGTTGTTGTTGTTGTTGTAGTAGTTGTAGGAGGAGGAGGAGTGTTGTAGTTGCAGATGTAGTTGGAGTAGTAGTCGTAGAAGTCGTTGGAGTGTTAGGAGTAGTGGGAGGAGTAGGAGTAGTGGTAGTAGTAGCAATTGTACCAGTAGTTGTTGTGGTAATAGGAGTTGTAGTAGTAGTACCAGTGGCAAAATTAGTAGTAGTAGTAGTAGCACTAGCAGTAGTTTCAGCAATAGCTGCAACAATGGTAGTAGATGTAGTAGTAGCAGTAGTTGTTGTTGTAGTAGTAGTAGTTGTAGCAGCAGCAGCAGTAGTAGTAGTAGTAGCAGTGGTAGTTGTAGTAGTAGTAGTAGGGGGAGGAGTAGTAGAATTTGTTATTGTAGTAGTTGTAGAAGTACTATCAGTTGCATTGGCTATATTCGTTGCAGTATAAGTATAGTACTAGTAGCTGTAGTACTAGTAATAGTAGTAGTGGCTATTGGCTTGCAATAGTTGTTGTAGTAGTCATAGCAGAAGTAGTAGTCACAGCAAAAGTAGTAGTAGTAGAAATAGTAATAGGACTAGTAGCAGCAACAGTAGCAGCAGTAGTAGACGTAGTAGTAGTAGTAGTCGTGGTAGGGGTAGTTATAGTAGTAGTAGTAGTAGCACTAGTAGTAGTATTAGTAGTTGTAATTGAAGTAGCTGTTAGAGTAGTAGTAGTGCTAATAATAGTAGTTGTAGTAGTAGTGCTAATAATAGTAGTTGTAGTAGTAGTGTAATAATAGTAGTAACAGTAGTAGTAGTAGAGGCAGTAGTAGTAGTAGTTGTAGTGGTACTAGTAGTAGTAGTAGTAGTAGCTGTAGTAGAAGTGGTAGCAGTAGTAGTAGCAGTAGCAGTGGTAGTAGTTGTAGTCGTAGTAAATGGACTGGTTGTCGCAGTGGTAGTAGTAGTAGCAAAAGCGGCAGTAGTAGTCGTAGTAGTAGTTGTAGTTGTTGTTGTTGTTGTGGTAGTAGCAGAAGTAGCAGCAGTAGTAGCAGAAGTAGAAGTAGGAGTGATAACAGTAGTAGAAGTAGTAGTAGTAGTAGTAGTAGTAATGATAGTAAGAGTAGCAGAAGTAGTAGTAATAGTTGTAGTCGTTGTAATAGCAGTAGTAGTAGTTGTTGTAGTAGCAGTATTAGTAGTAGTAGCAGTCATAGAAGTAGTAGCAGCAATAGGAGAAGTTGTAGTAGTCGTAGTTTTAGTAGTAGTAGCGGTAGTAGTAGTAGCAATAGTAGTAGTAGTTGCAGTAGTGGTAATAGTAGTAGTAGTAGTGGTAGTAGTACTAGTAGTAGTTATAGTAAATGTGGTAGTACTAGTAGTAGTGGTGGTAGTAGTAGTTGGAGGAGGAGGAGGATGAGGAGTAGTAGCAGCAGTAGTAGCAGTAGTAATAGTAGTAATGCCAGTAGCAGAAGTAGTAGTATTAGTAGTAGATGTAGTAGTAGTAGCGGTATTAGTAGTAGTAGTAGTAATAGTGGGAGTACTAGTTGTAGCTATAGGAGGAGTAGTAGTAGTAATAATAGTAGCAGTCGTAGTATTAGTAGTAGTAGTTGTTGTTGTCATTGTAGTAGGTGTTGTAGTTGTGCCAGTAAGTGTAGTTGTTGTAGAAGTAGTAGGAGTAGTAGTAGTTGCAGTAGGAGTAGTGGTCCTGCTAGTTATTATAGTAGTAGTAGTATCAGTAGTACTGGAAGTAGTAGTGGTAATAGTAGCCGTAGTTCTAGTAGTTCTTCTGGTAGTAGTAGTAGTAGTAGTAGTACTAGCAGTAGTAACAATAATCGAAGTAGCAGAAGTAGTAGTAATAGCAATAGTAGCAGTTGTAGTAGTAGTGTAGTAGTAGTATAGTAGTAGTAGTAGTAGTAGCGGTAGCAGTAGTTGTTGAGGTAGTGGTAGTAGTAGTAGCAGTAGAAGTCGTAGCAGAAGTTATAGTGATAGAAGTAGTAGTAGTGGCAGTAGTAGTAGTAGTAGTAGCAGCAGTAGGAGTAGTTGCAGTAGTAGTAGTTGTTGTTGTTATAGTAGTGGTGTAGCTAGTGTAGCAATAGTAGTAGCGATAGAGGTAGTAGTAGCAGTGGTAATATCAAAACTAGTGGTACTAATAGTAGCAGCAGCAGCAGTAGTAGTTATCATAATGGCAACAATAGAAGGAGTAGTAGTTTTATAAGTAGTAGTAGTCGGAGTAGTAGCAGCAGCAACAACAGTACTTGTAGTAGTAGTTGTTGTAGTAGTAGTAGCAGTAGTAGTAGGAGTTGTGGTAGTAGAAGTCGGATTAGTAGTTGGACTAGAAGTATAAATAGTTGTAGTAGCAATAGTAATAGTAGTTATTGTTGTAGTACTAATAGTAGCAGTAGCAGTAGTAATAGTAGTAGTAGTTGTAGTAGTAAAGTAGTAGTAGTTGTAGTGGGAGTAGGAGCAGTAGTGGGAGTAGAAATAGTAGTGGTTGTATAAGGAGTAGTAGCAGGAGTATTAGTAGTAGTTGTTGTTGTAACAGAAGTAGCCATTGTAGAAGTTGTAATAGTAGTAATAGTAGAGTAGATGTAGTAATTGAAGTAGTAGGCATACTAGTTGTAATAGTAGTAGTAGTAGTAGTAATAGTGGCAGTAGTAGTTGTAGTAATAGTAGTAGTAGTAATAATAGTAGTTGTAGTAATAGTCATAGTAGTAGGAGTAGTAGCAGTAGCAGCAGCAGTAGTAGTAGTGGTAGTAGTCGAAGTCCTATAAGTAGTAGCAGTACTAGTAGTAGTTGTTGTAGTAGCAGCAGCAGTAGCAATAGTGTTGGTAGTAGTAGTTGTAGTATCAGCAACAGCAGTAGTAGAAGTCATTGTTGTGGTAGTAGTAGTAGTTGAAGTTGTAACAATAGTATTAGTAGTAGCAGTAGTAGGAGTAGGTTCAGGAGTAGGAGTATTAGTAGTATTAGTACTAGTAGTAGTAGTAACTGGAGTTGTAGTTGTAGTAGTAGTAGGAGTAGTAGTAGGTCTAGTAATAGTAGTAGCAGTAGTAGCAGTAATAGTAGAAGCTGTAGTAGTATTAGGAGAAGTAGTACTAGTATTAGTGGCAGTAGTAGTAGTAGCAGTAATAGTAGAAGCCGTAGTAGAATTAGTTGTAGTTGTAGTAGTAGTAGGAGTAGTAGTAGGTCTAGTAATAGTAGTAGCAGTAATAGTAGAAGCTGTAGCAGTATTAGGAGAAGTAGTACTAGTATTAGTGGCAGTAGTAGTAGTAGCAGTAATAGTAGAAGCCGTAGTAGAATTAGTTGTAGTAATAGTATTAGCAGTAGTAGTGGTAGTAGTAGTAGCTATAGTAGTGGTTGTAGTAGTAGTAGTTGTTGTTGTTGTTGTTGTTGTTGTAGCAGTAGTAGTAGTAGTTGCAGTAGCAGTTGTTTCGGTAGTAGTTGTAGTAGGAGTGTTTGTAGTGGTAGTATTAGTTGGACTAGTAGTAGTAGTAGTAACGGTAGTAGGAGCAGTAGTAAGAGTTGCAGTATTCGTAATAGTAGTAGTAGTAGTAGTAGTGGTAGTAGTAGTAGTAGCGGTAGTGGTAGTGTAGTAGTTGGAATAGTAGTTCGAGTAGTAGTCATAGAAATGGTAGGAGTGTTTGAAGTAGCAGCAGCAGTAGTAGCAGTCATAGTAGCAGTAGTTGTGGTATTAGGAGTCATAGTAGTCGTACGAGTAGCAACAGTAGTAGAAGTAGTAGTAGCACTGACAGTAGTTTCAGTAATAGTAGCAACAATTGTAGTAGCAGTAGTAGTTGTTGTACTAGTAGTTATTGTGGTAGTAGTTGTAGCAGTAGAAGTAGTAGTAGGACTAGCAATAAGAGTAGGAGTTTCAGTAGCAGCAACAGTAGAAGCAGCAGCAGCAGCAGCAGCAGTAGTGGCAGTACTAGTAGTAGTAGTAGTAGCAGTGGTTGTAGTTGTTGTAGTTGTAGGATAATTAGTACAAGTGGCAATAGTAGTAGTTGTAAAAGTAGTAGTTGTAGTAGTAGTACTAGTATTAGTAATAGTTGTAGTATTAGTAGTAGCAGTAGGAGTAGTAATAGTTGTAGCAGCAGTAAGAGCATTAGGAGTCGTAGTAGTAGCAAAAGGAGTTGTAGTTGTAGTAGTAGCAGTAGAAATAGTAGTAGTATTAGTAGTAGTAATAGTAGTAGTTGTTAATAGTAGTACTCATAATCATAGAAGTACTAGCAGCAGGTGTAGTAGTAGTAGTAGTTGTTGTTGTTGTAGTCGTAGTTTTTGCCGTTGTAGAAGTAACGGTCGTAGTAGGAGCAGTAGTAGTAGTATTGGTCGTAGTAGCAGAAGTAGTAGCAGTAATAGGAGAAGTAGAAGTAGTAGTAATAACAGGAGGAGAAGGAGGAGGAGGAGCAGTAATAGAAGTTGCAGCAGTTGTAGTAGTAGTAGTAGTTGTAGTAGTAGTAGCAGTAGAAGTAGTAGTAGTAGCAGTTGAAGTAGTAGTATCAGTAGTAGTAGCAAGGGTAGTAGCAGTATAGTAATAGTAGAAATCGTAGTAGTAGCAGTAGTAGTGGTACTAGTATTACTAGTAGCAGTAGTAGTAATAGTAGTTGTAGCAGTAGTAGTAGTAGCAGCAGCAGCAGCAGCAGCAGCAGTAGTAGTAGTAGTAGTAGTAGTAGTAGTAGTAGTAGTAGCTATAGTAGCAGTTGTAGTAGTAGTAGTAGTAGTAGTAGCAGAAGTAGCAGAAGAAGTCGTAGCAGTAGTAGTAGTTGCAGTAGTAATATTAATAGCAACTGTAGCAGTAGTAGTAGCAGTCTCAATAGTAGTAGTTGTAGTGGCAGCAGCAGTAGTAGTAGAAGTCTCAGTAGTAGTAGTAGTAGAAGCCGTATTAGTTGTAGCAGCTGCAAGAGCAGCAGCAGCAGTAGTAGTAGCAGTAGTAGTAATAGTAGTAGTAGGAGTAGTAATAGTAGCAATAGTAGTAGTTATACGAGTAGTAGTGGCAATTGTAGTAGCAGTATCAGCCACAGTGACTGTATTTGTTGCAGTATATGTAGTAGTACTAGTAGTTGTACAAATAGTAATAGTAGTAGCTATTGCAGTTGCAGTCATAGTTGTAGTAGTCATAGCAGAAGTTGTAGTAGTAGAAGCAGTAGTAGAAATAGTAGTCGTGGTAGTAGTGGTAGTAGTAGTAATAGGACTAGTCGTAGCAGTAGTAGTAGTAGCAATAGTTGATGTAGTAGTAGTACTAGTCGTGATAGGAGTACTTATAGTAGTAGTTGTAGTAGTAGCATTAGTAGCAGTAATTGTAGTAGTTATTGGCGTAGTAGCACTGCTAGTAGTAGTAGTTGTAGTCGTAGTGTAGTAATAGTAGTAGCAGTGGTAGCAGTAGTGGTAGCAGTAGTAGTAGTACTAGTAGTTGTAGTTGGTGCAGTAGTAGCAGTGGTAGCAAGTGTACTAGTAGTAAAAGGAATCGTTGTTGCAATAGTAGTAGCAGTAGTAGTAGCAACAGTAGTGGTGGTGGTGGTAGTAGTAGTAGTAGCAGAAGTAGTAGTAGTAGTACTAGTAGCAAAAGTAGTAGCAGTAATAGGAGAAGTAGTAGTAGTAGTAGTTTTAGTAGTAGTAGAGGGAGTAGCAGCAGCAGTAGTAGTAGTTGCATTACTAGTAGTAGTGGTAGGAGTAGTGGTAGTAGGAGTAGCAGTGGTTGTAGTAAACGTGGTAGTACTAGCAGTAGTAGTGCTGGTAGTAGCAAGAGGAGGAGGAGTAGGATGAGGAGCAGCAGTAGTAGTAGTAGCAGTAGTAATGGAAGTAGTAGTAGCAGTAGAAGTAGTAGTATTAGTAGTAGTTGTAGTAGTAGTATTAGTAGTAGTAGTAGTTGTAGTAGTAATAATAGTAGTAGGAGTAGTAGTAGAAGTCATAGTAGCAGTTGTAGTATTAAAAGTAGTAGTAGTAGTAGTAGTCGCTATAGTAGAGGTAGTAGCAGTGCCAGTAGTTGTAGTAGTTGTAGAAGTAGTAGGAGTAGTAGTACTAGCAATAGGAGTAGTTGTCGTACTAGTTGTTGTAGTAGTAGCAGTTTTTGTAGTAGTAGTAGAAGTGGTAATAGTAGCAGCACTAGTAGTTCTAGTAGTAGTATTGGTAGTGTAGTAGTAGTACAATAGTAGTAGTAATTGCAGTAGTTGTAGAGGTAGCAGTAGTACTAGTAGTACTAGTCATAGCTGTAGTTGTAGTAGTAGTAGTAGTTGTTGCAGCAACCGTAGTAGTAATAGTAGCAGAAGTAGCAGTTGCAGTAGTAGTTGTTGTTGTACTTGTAGTATTGGTGTAGCTGTAGTGCTGGTAGTAGTAGTAGTATCAGCAGTAGCAGTAGTAGTTGTTGTAGTAATAGTAGTTGAAGTAGTAGCTGTAGTAGTACTTGCAGAGTAGTAGTAATAGGAGTCGTAGTAGTGGTAATAGGAGCAGTAGTTGGTGTAGCAATAGAAGTAATAGCAGTTGTTGCAATAATAGTAGAAGCTATAGTAGTATTAGGAGGAGTAGTAGTAGTAGTGGCAGTAGTAGTAGTAGTAGCAGTAGGAGCAAAAGAAATCATAGTAGTAGTAGTAATAGTATTAACAGTAGTAGTGGTAGTAGCAGTAGCAATAGTAGTATTTATTATGGCAGTAGTAGTAGTAATACCAGTAGTAGTTGTAGTAGTAGTAGCAGTAGCAGTAGCAATAGTTGTAGTATTGGTAGTAGCCGTGGGATTATTATTAGTAGTAGTAGTAGTAGTAGTAATAGGAGTAGTAGTTGAAATAGCACTGGTGGCAGTAGTGGCATAGCTGTTGCAGTAGTTGTGGTTGTGGTAGTAGTAGCAGTAGTAATAGTAGCAAAAGTAGCAAGAGTAATAATAATGGTAGTCATAGTAGTGGTAGTAGCAGTAGTAGTAGGAGGAGAAGTTGTGGAAGTACCAGCAGAAGCAGTAGTAGTAGTAGCAGTTCTAGCAGTAAGAAAAGAAGTAGGTATAGTAGTAGGATAAGTTGCTATAGTAGTAGCAGTAGTAGTCACTGCAACAGTAGCAGCAGCGCTAGCAGTAGTAGTTTTAGCAGTGGCGGTAATAGTAGAAGTAGTAGTAGTAGCAGCAACAGCTGCAACAGCAGTAGTGGTAGTGATAGTAGAAGTTGTTGTACTAGTACTAGCTATAGTAGTTGTAGTTGTGGCAGCAAGTACTGCAGTAGCAGAAGTAGTAGTAGCAAAAGTAGTAGCAGTAATAGTAGTAGTTGTAGAAGCAGTATTAGTAGCAATAATAATAGTAGTAGTAGCTACAGTAGAGCAGTAGTGCGGCGATAGTAGTAGTAGTAGTAGTAGAAGCCGCAACGGTAGTATTACTAGTTGTAGTAGTGCAAGTAATAGTAGTAGTAGTAATAGTAGTAGTATTAGCAGCAGTAGTAGTAGTCGTAGTCATCAAAGTAGAAGTTGTAGTAGTAGCAATAGTACTAGTATTAGTAATAGTAGTAGTAGTTGAAGAAGTAGTACTAGTAGCTGTAGTAGCAGAAGTAGTAGCAGTAGTAGTAGTAGCAGCAGCAGCAGTAGAAGTAGTAGTAGTACTAGTAATAGTAGTAGTAGTGGTAGTAGTAGTAGTAGTAGTAGTAGTATTAGTAGTATTAGTAGTAGTAGTAGTAATAGCGATAGTAGCAAGGGTATTAGCAGAAGCACTAGTAGTAGCAGCAGTAGCTATAGTAGTTGCTATAGTAGCAGTAGCAGTTGAAGCAACAGTAGTAGTAGTAGTAGTGGCAGTTGAAGCAGTAGTGGGCATTAAAGTTGTACTAGCAGTAGCAGTACTAAGAGTAGCAGCTGTAGCAGTTGTAGTAGTGGTGGTAGTAGAAGTAGTAGTTATTCTACTAGTAGTATTTGTTATAGTAGCAGCAGTTGTGGCAATAGTAGTAGTAGTAATAGTAGTAGCAAAAGTAGTAGCAGTAGTACTAGTAGTAGTAGTAGCAGAAGTAGCCGCAGTAGTCTTAGCTGTAGTTGAAGTAGTAGTAGTAGTAGTAGTAGTAAAAGTAGTAGGGTTACTAATATTATTAATAGCAATAGCAGCAGTAGCAACAGAAGCAGCAGTAGCAGTAGTAGTAAATGTTGTAGTAGTAGTTATAGTAGCCGTATTAGTAGCTACAGGAGCAACAACAATAGTAGTAGTAGTATTGGCCGCAGTAGTAGCAGTTGTAGTACTAGCAGTAATAGTATTAGCAATAGGAGTAGTTGTCATGGTAGTTGCTATAGTAATAGTCACAATATCAGTAACAACAATAGCAGCAGTAGAAGTTGCAGTAGTAGTAGTAGTAGTAGTAGTAGTAGTAGTAGTAGTAGTTGCAGTAGCAGTAGTTGCAACAACTATTGTTGTACTAGTAATGGTAATACAAGTAGTAGCAGTAGCAGTAGTCGAAGTAGAAGTAGTAGTAATAGTTGTAGTAGTAGCAGCTGCAGCAATAGTAGTAATAAGAGTAGTAGTAGTAGTCGTGGTGGTGCTAGTAGTAGGAGTAGTAGTAGTGGTAGTAGTAGGAGGAATACTTGTAGGTGAAGGAATACAAGTTGGAGTAGTAATAGTAGTAGTAGTAGTTGAAGTAGGAGTAGCAGTAGCGATAGTAGAAGTTATAGTAGTAGTAGTGGTGGTAGTAGTAGGAGTAGTAGTAGTAGTTGTTGTTGTTGTTGTAGTAGTAGTAGAAGTAGTAGCAGCAGGATTATTAGTTGTAGTAATAGTGGTAATAGTAGGCATAGTAATAGTAGTAGTAGTACTAGTAGCAGCAGTAGTAGTAGTAGCAGTCATAGTAATATGTGTAATAGTAGAAGTAGTTAGGGAAGTATTAGTAGGAGTATTACTCATAGTAGTAGTAGTTGTAGCAACAGTAATAGTTTGGTAGTAGTAGTATTAGTAGTAGTAATCGTAGTAGCAGTAACAGTAAAAGTCATAGTAGTAGTAATTACAGAAGTATTAGTTGGAGTAGCAGTTGTAGTAGTAGTAGTTAGAGTAGTAGTACTAGTTATAGAACTAGGTGTAGTAGCAGTGGTTGTGGTAGTAGTAGAAGTACTTGTACTAGTAGTAGTAGTAGTAGAAGTAGTACTAGTACTACTACTCCTCCTCCTCCTCTTACTACTACTTGTAGTAGCAGGAGCAGCAGTAGTAGTAGCAGCAGTAGTAGTAGGAGTAGTAGTACTAGTAGTAGTAGCAGTAGGAGTAGTAGTAGTAGAAGCAGTAGAAGTAGTAGTAGGTAGGAGTAATAGAAGTAGTAGTAGTAGTAGTAGTAGCAGTAGTAGTAGTAGTAGTCATAGTAATAATAGTAGTAGTAGTAGTAGTAGTAGTAGTAGTAGCAGCAGCACTATTAGCAATAGTAGTTGTAGTAGTAGTAGTTGTTGTTGTAGCAGCGGTAGTAGTAATTATAGTAGTTGTTGGAGTAGTAGTAGTGCTAGTAGCAGTAGCAATAGCAATAGTAGTGGTAATAGTAGTAGTAGTAATTGTAGTAGCAGTATTAGTAGTAGTAATAATAGTAGTAGTAGTGGTGGTAGTAGTTGTAGTAGTAGTTGTAGTAATAGTAGTAATTGTAGGAGTAGGAGTAGTAATTGTAGTAGCAGTAGCAATAGCAACAGAAGTAGTAGAAGTATTAGCTGCAATAGCTATAGTAGTAATAATAGTAGTAGTAATAATTGTAGTGGTAGTGGTAGTAGCAGTAGTCCTAGTAATAGTAGTAGAGGCAATACTAGGAGTAGTAGTTGTAGCAATAGGAGTAGTAGTAGAAATAGTCGTAGCGATAGCAGTAGCAGTAGTAGTAGAAGTAGTAGCAGCATTAGTAGTAGAAGTAGTAGTAGTAGTAGGAGCAACAGGACTAGTAGTAGTTGCAGCAGTAGTAGTCGTGCTAGTAGTAGTAGTAGTAGTAGTAGCAGCTGCAGTAGTAGAAGTAGTAGTATTAGGAGGAGGAGTAGTAGTAGTAGCAATTATTGCAATAGTAATAGCAGTAGTAGTAGAAGTAGTAGTAGTAGTAGAAGTAGAAGAAGTAGTCGTAGTAGTAGAAGTAGTATAATAGTAGTAGTAGCAATTGTTGCAATAGTTATAGTTGTAGTAATAGTGGTAGTAGTACTAGTTGCAATAGTAGTAGTATAGTAGTAGTAGTAGAAGTAGAAGTAGTAGTAATTATAGGAGTAGTAGTAGCTGTTGTAGGAAAGTACTAGTAAGAGGAGTAGGTGTAGGGGAAGGAGTAGTAGTAGGAGCAATAGTAGTAGTTGTAGTAGGAGTAGTTGAATGAGTAGCAACTGAAGTAGGAGTAGTCGCAGTAATAGTAGAAGTTGTACTAGTAGCGGGAGTAGTAGTAGTAGTAGTAGTAGTAGTAGTAGTAGTAGTAGCTGTCGTAGTTTTAGTAATAGTAGTAGTAGCAGCAGTAGTAGTAGTAGTATCAGTAGCAGTAGTTTCAGGAAATGTAGTAGCAATAGAAGTAGAAGTTGTAGTAGCAGTTGTAGCTATTATAGTGGTAGTTGTAGCTGCAGGAGTAGCAGTTGGAGTAGCACTAGAAGTAGTAGCAGCAGTAGTAGTAGTAGTGGTAGAAGTAGAAGTAGTAGTAGTAGCAGTGGTAGTTGTAGTAGTAGTAGGTGGAGATGTGGTGGTAGTAGTTGTTGTAGTAGTAATTGTAGTAGTATTAGTAGTAGTTGTGATAGAAGTAGTAGCAGTAGGAGTAGTAATAGTAATAGCAGTAGTAGTAGTAGTTGGAGTAGTAGCAGTAGTAGCAATGGGAGTAGTGTTAGTTGTAGTAGTTGTAGTAGTAGTATTGGCAGTAGGATTAGTAGCAGTAGTAGGAGTAGTAGTAACATTAGTAGTTGTAGAAGTAGTAGTAGTTGCAGCAGCAGCAGTAGTAGTAGTAGGAGTGCTAGTAGTAGTTGTAGTAGTAGTAGTGTAGTAGTAGTAATAGTAAGTAGTAGCAGAACCAGTAGTATTTGTTGTTGTAGTAGAAGTAGAAGTAGTTATAGTAGTAATCATTGTACTAGTAGTAACAGGAGTAGTAGTAGTTGTTGTTGCAGAACTAGTAGTCACAGTAGAAGTAGTAGTAGGAGTAGTTGTGGTAGTCATAGCAGAAGTAGTAGTTGTTGTTGTAGAACTAGTAGACGTGGTAGTAGTCGCTATAGTAGTAGTTGTAGTAATAGTAGTAGTAGTAGTGGATGTAGTAGCAGTAGTAGGAGGAGGAGGAGGAGGAGGGGAGGAGGAGGAGGGGAGCAGTACTAGTAGTAGCAGCAGCAGCAGCAGCAGTAGTAGCAGCAATAGTAGCAGAAGTAGTAGTTGTTGTTGTAGCAATTGAAGTAGTAGTATCAGTAGTAGTAGTAATGGTAATAGCAATTGCAGCAGTAGTTGTTGTTGTACTAGTAGTAGTAGTAGTAGTAATACTTTTTGTAGATGTAGCAGTAGTAGTAATAGTAGTAGCAGTTGTAGTAGTCGTAGTAGTAGTTGTAGCAGCAGTAGTTATAGTAGTCGCAGTAGTTGTAGCAGTAGTAATCGTTGAAGAAGTAGTATTAGTTAGAGAAGTTGAAGTA
Source organism: Trichopus zeylanicus subsp. travancoricus (assembly GCA_005019695.1). Taxonomy (NCBI): domain Eukaryota; kingdom Viridiplantae; phylum Streptophyta; class Magnoliopsida; order Dioscoreales; family Dioscoreaceae; genus Trichopus; species Trichopus zeylanicus. Next base: position 26,380 of record RXID01012443.1, read on the forward strand.
ATAGTAGTATTAGTAGCAGCAGCAGCAACAGCAGTAGTAGTAGTAGCAGTAATAGCAGCCTTAGTAGTAGTGGCAGTAGCAACAGCAGTAGCACTAGTAGTAGTAGCAGTTGTTGTTGTAGTAGTAGTAGTAGTAATAGGAGCAATAATAGTAGCAATAGTAGTAGCAGCAGTAGTAGAAGTAGCAGTTGTAGTAGCTGTAGCAACAGTAGTGGCTGTAGTTATGTAGTAGAAGTATTAGTAGTAGTTGTAGTAGTAGTAGCTATTATAGTTGCAGTACTAGTAGTAGTAGTCATAGTAGAAGTAGTAGTAGTAGAAGTATTAGTGGTAATAGTAGCAGTAGTAGTTGTGGTCATAGTAGTAGCAGCAATAATAGTAGTAATAGGACTTGTTGTAGCAATAGAGCAGCAGTAGCAATAGCAATAGTAGTAGGAGTAGTAGCAGTTGCAATAGTAGTTGCGGAAGCAGAAGTAGTAGTAGTAGCGGAACTAGTAGTAGCAGTAGTAGTAGTGGTGGGAGTAGTAGTAGCAGCAATAGGAATAGTAGTAGTAGTGGTAGTTGTTGTTATGGTCGTAGTAGTAGTAGTAGTAGTAGTAGTGGTAGTAGTATTAGTAATATTAATAGTAGTGGTTGTTGGAGTAGTAGTGCTAGTAGTAATAGTTGTAGTAGTAGTGTAGTAGTAGTAGCCTTAGTTGTAGTGGTAGAGGTGGTAGCAGCAGGAGTAGTAGCCGTAGTAGTAGTAGTAGTAGTAGCAGTTATAGTAGTAGCAGGAGGAGGAGTAGTAGTAGTTGTTGTTATAGTCATTGTAGTAGCAGTAGTAGCGGAGATAGTAGTTGTAGTAGTCATAGAAGTAGTTGCAAAACTACTAGTAGTAGTAGTAGCATTAATAGTAGTAGAGGTAGTAGTAGTAGTAGTAATTGTGTTAGTAGTAATACCGATTGCAACGACAGTAGTATTAGTTGGAGTAGCAGTAGTCTAAGTGATAGAAGTAGTAGTAGTAATAGCAGTAGTAAGAGTATTAGTGCTAGTAGCAGTCGTAGAAGTAGTTGTTGTAGTAGTAGTAGTAGGAGTAGTCGTAGTAGTACTAGTAGTAGTAGCAGCAGAAGTAGTAGTAGTAGTAGTAGTAGTAGTGTAAGCAGTAGTAGTAGCAGCAGCCGTAGTCACAGTAGGAGTAGCAAGATTAGTAGCGGTAGCACTAGTAGTAGCTATATTACCAATAGTAGTTGCAGAAGTAGCAATAGAAGTATTAGTAGTAGCAGTAGCAGTAGTAATTGTAGCAGTTGTAGTAGTAGTAGTAGAACTAGTCGCATAAATAGTAGCAGTAGTAGTTGTTGTAGTAGCAGTAGTAGTCGAAGAAATAGGAGTAATAGTATTAGTAGTACTAGTTATCATAGTATTAGTAGTAGTTGTTGTTGTAGTAGTAGTAGCAGTCACAGTAGTAGTGGTCGTAGTAGCTGTATTAGTAGGAGCAGCAACAACAGTAGCAGTGGTCGTAGTAGTTGTATTAGTAGGAGCAGCAACAACAGCAGTAGTAGTGATAGTAGTCAGAGCAGTAGCAGCAGTAGTACTAGTAGCAGTAATAGTTATAGCAATAGTAGTAGTAGCAATAGAAGTTGTAGTTAGTACTCCGACTACTACTACTACTACTACTACTACCACTACTACTACTACTCTAGCGACTACTTCTACTACTACAACAACAACTACTACTACTATTACTACTTCTACAACTACAACAACAATAATTTCTACTACTACAACTACTACTCCAACTACTAGTATGACAATTACGGCTGCTAATGCTACTACTACTATGACTCCTACCCCAACTGCTACTCCAACTACTATTCCAACTATAGTTTCTGCTAATACTACAAGATCAACAATAACTACTACTACTACTACTACTCATATTCCTGCCATTAATACTACTTCTACTATGACTACTACTACTACAACTACTATTGCTGCTACAACTGCTTCTACTACAACTACTTCTGCTACTACTAATACTACTACTACTTCTACTACTACTACTCTTGCTACTACTACTACTTTAACTTCAACAGCTGCTACTACAACTAATACTACTACTACTTCTAGTACTACTACTCCTGCTACTACTACTACTTTAACTGCAATAGCTACTACTACTGCTACAACTATTGCTACTACTATTGCTATTGCTACTACTATTACTTCTTCTACTACTATTATGACTATTATTACGTATACTACTTCTACTAAAGCTACAAATACTACAAGTGCACCTACTGCTACTATTAATAATACTACTATTGCTACTGCTACTTCTACTACAACTGCTACTGCTACTACCGCCATAACTACTACTTTGACTCCCTCTACTATAACTACCATTGCTACTACTACTACTACTACTCCTACTCATACTACTACTGCTGCTACTATAGGTCCTGCTACTGCTACTTCTGCTCCTGCTACTACTTTTGTTGCTACTACTTCAACTATTGCTGCTACAACTACTCCTACTACTACTACTAATGCTACTGCTGCTACAACTGCAACTACAACTACTACTACCGATACTTCTACTAGTACTAATACTGCTACTGCGAGCACTACTGCTACTACAATTACTATTACTTCTACTACTACTATTACCACAGCTACTTCAACAACTGCTACTACACTACTACTACAACTACTACGACTACTATGACAACTACTATGGCGGCTACTTATTCTACCGCCACTACCACTGCCACTACTACTACTGTTGTTGCCGCGGTTGCTAGAACTATAACTACGTCTACTACTACTACTGCTACCTCAACTTCTGGAACTACTACAACTATTACTTCTGCTACTACTATAATTTCTACTACTACTTTTGCTAATACTGCTCCCGCTACTACAACTTCTACTACTACTTTTGCTATTACAACTACAACTACTACAACAACAACTACTACTGCTGCTACTACTACAACTACTTTTACCACTGTGGCTACTACTACGACTACTACTACTAGCACTATGACTTCTACTTCTACTACTACTCAGACTACCACAACTATGGCTACTACTACTACCACTAGTACAACTACTACTACATTTTCTACTTCTACTACTGTTGTTGCTGCTACTACAACCCCGACTGCTCCTACTATTACTACTACTTCTGCTACTACTACTACTATAGCAATTGGCACTACTAGTACTACCACTACCACTTCTGCTTCTACTACTACTACTATAGTGACTACTGCTACTGCTCATACTATTACTACTGCTACTATTACTACTGCTACTACTGCTACTGCTTCTGCTACTACTATAAGTACAACTACTGCTACAACTATAGATACTACTGTTGCTACTATTATAGCTATTACTACAACTATTACTGCTATAACTACTTCTACTACTACTACTACTACTGCTGCTGCTGTTACATCTCCTATCACTTCTCCAATGACTACTACTACTAGTACAGCTGCTGTTACTACTACTACTACTACTACTGTTGTAGTACTAGTAGTACTACTAGTAGCAGCTACAGTAGAAGTGGTAGTGGTACCAGTAGTAGTAGTATTAGCAAAAGTAGTAGCAGTAGTAGCAGCAACTGTAGTAGTTGTTGTAGTAATTGAGGCAACAACCATAGTAGCAGTAGCGTAGTAGTAGTAGTAGTAGTAATATTAGTAGTAGTAGTAGTAGCAGTAGTAGTACCGGTAGTAGTTGCCATTGTAGCACTAGTAGAAGGGGTCGCAGAAGTAGTAGTAGCCATTTTAGTAGCATCAATAGTAGCAGCAATAGTAGTTGTAGTTCTAGTAGTAGTAACAGTAGCTGCAGTAGCAACAACAACAATAGTAGTAGTAGTAGTAGTGGTACTAGTATTGATTTCAGAAGTACTACTAGTTGAAGCAATATTTGTCATGTAGTAGTACTAGTGGTCATCCTAGTAGTAGTAGCAGCAGTAGCAGTTATAGCCGTAGTAGTAGTAGTAGTAGTAGTAGTAGTAGTAGTAGCAGTAGTAGTAGCAGTAGTAGCAGTAGTAGCAGTAATAGTAGTAGTAGTAGTAGCAGTAGCAGTTATTGTTGTAGCAGTAGTAGAAGTCATAGTAGTAGTAGAAGTATCCATTTTAGTGGTAGAAATAGTAGTAGTAGCAGTAGTACCAGTAGTAGCAGTGGCAGTAGTAGTAGTACTAGTAGCAGCATTAGTAGTAGTAGGAGTGGTACTACTAGTAGTAGTGGTAATAATAGTTGTTTTAATAGTACTACTAGTAGAAGCAGTATTCATAATGTAGTAGTTGTAGCAGTCATCATAGTAGTAGAAGCAGCAATAGTAGTTGTAGCAGCAATAGTACTTGTAGTAGTAGTAGTAGTACTCCCACTACTACTCATGCTGCTGCTACTACTACTACTGCTACCCCTACAGCTGCTCCTACTACTCTTGCAACTACTAGTCTACAACTACAACTTCTAATGCTGCTACTACGCCTACTCCAACTCCAACTGTGACAACTGTTCCTACTACCACAACAACAACTACTACTACTACTACTACTACTACCACCACCACCACTACTACTACCACCACCACCACTCCTACTACTACTACTATTTCTAATACTACTAATAGTACTAGTACCACTACTAATACTACTTCTACTACTACTAGTTGAACTAATTCTACTGCCACTACTTTAACTACTGCAACAACTACCACTGCAACTACTACTACTACTACTACTACTACTACTACTACTACTACTACTACTACTACTACTACTACTACTACTGTCACAAATACTACAACTACTACTTCTATTCCCACTCTAACTCCTACAACAACTTCTACCCCTATTGCTACTATTGCTGCTGCTGCTACAATAGTTACTACTACTACTAAAACAACAACTGCTATTGCTGCTACTGCTACTATGACTACTACTCCTGCTAGCCCCACCACTACTATAACTAATATTGCTACTACTACTACTATTACTGCTACTATTACTAGTACTAATACTACTACTAATCCTAATACTCTAACAACAACTGCTACTACTACTGCTATTACTACAACAATGATAACAACAATTACTACTACTACAACAATAACTACTACTACTACTACTACAACAACAACTACTACTACTACTTCTACTACTCTGCTACTACTATTGCTACTACTACTATGACTATTACGACTACTACTACTATTACTACTACTACTACTATTACTACTACTACTCTGCTACTTCTACTCCTACTCCTACTACTAAGACTATTACTACTACTACAATTAATACTACCATTAGTACTAGTGCTGCTACTACTGCAACAACTATTGCTATTAATATGACTTTTACTACTACAACAACTACTACTCCCACTACTACTACAACTAGTATGACTACTACTACTTCTACTTCTACTACTCCTACTATTGCTACTACAACTACTAATTCTACTACTAAGACTTCTATTACATTACTGCTAGTACAACTGCTACTTCTTCCACTACTGCTGCTTCTACTAGTACTATGAATACTACTACAACTGTTACTTTTACCACTACTGCTGCTGTTACTATAGCAACTGCTACTACTATAGCAACTGCTACTACTGTTGCTGCTGTTGCTGCTACTACTACTACTACTACTACTATTCCTACTCCTGCTCCTACTACTACCAGTAGTACAGCTACAATTACTTCTATAATGTCTGCAACTACTGCTACTAGTGCTATTACTATAGCTCTTAATACTACTACTACTACTACTACTACACTACTACTACTACAACAACGACTACTCATACTACTAATCCGACAACAACAACAACAATAACTGCTGCTACTAGTACTACTACTACTACTACTACTACTACTACAACAACAACAACTACAACTACAACTACTACCATTATTGCTGCTGATGCTGCTCCTACCACTACTACTAATACTACTACTACTATTACTACGACGACTACTAGTACTACTATTACTACTACTACTTGCACATTGTTACTACTACTACTAGTCCTACTATGGGTACTATGACAACTAACACTAACACTACTACTACTACCACCACCACCACTACTACTACTACTAATCCTAACACACCTACTACTACTGACACTACTACTACTACTAATGCTATTACTCCTAGCACTCCTACTTCAACTACTACCACTACTGCCACTGCTGTTACTGCTACTACTACTGGTACTAATACGAACACTTCCACTCCTTGTACAGCTGCTACTTCTGCTACACCTACTTCGACTACTTGTATTACTACAGCTGCTATCGCCACTGCTGCTGTTACTACTTCTTCTACTATAATTGCTAATACAAATGTCACTCCTATTGCTACACAGACTACAACTGAAACCACTATAATTAGTACTACTACTACTACTACAAGTACTACTATTACTACTTCTGCTACTACAACTACTACTACAACTACTACTACTACTGTCACTAGTACTTCTATTACTATAACTAATGTTGTTGATGCAGCTAGTCTAACTGCTACAACAATAACTACTACTACTACTATGACTACTACACTACAACTACTAGAGCTACTACTGCTACTACTATTACTGTTACCACTACTACTACTATGACTACTACTTGTACTTCAACGACTACCACTACTAATACTACTAC